>VXBZ01012448.1:365103-467012 GCA_013399135.1 Heliornis fulica
CCCCCCCTCCCCCAAGAAGGAGAACAACTCTTGAGGAATTGACCCAAGACTGAATCCTCCATTCCCTGTTTTGCCCGTCCTTTCCCCCGTGCCATCCTGGGGAAACATGAATAGAGTGAAGTCTGCAAAGGGGGGAGGGGGGGGCTGTTTTAAGAGCTGTTTTGTACTTATTATCTGACTCTGGTTTCTGTGTGTTTCTGTAGTGCAGTGTAATAAATTAGTTTTCTTGCTTTTCTTCTGTGTTGAGTCTGTTTTGCCCGTGACACTAATTGCAGAATGATCTTTCCTTGTCCTTATCTCGACTCCAAAGCCTCTCAACATGTATTTTCTCCCCTGTCCAGCTAAGAAGGGAGTGATAGAGTGGGTTTGGTGTGAGTCTGGCCTCCAACCAAGGTGAAAACACCACAGTACTCAAGCACATACTTAATTTTAAGGCAACTTCCAAAAATTTCTGTGTCACTTTTAACAACAAACCTCCATGCTCTGACAAAACAGAAGGCCTGCAGAGGTTTTTTAATAAATGTCCCCTATAAATATAATAATAAATAAATATATATCCCAATGCCTTATCTTGTTTCTTCCAAGACTATACTGTCTTACTAGAAAACAAGGGGAACTAGGTTATACTAATGCTAATCTGATCTGACAACCTTTATGCTCTTGCATTAAACATCTCCAAAATTTCATACACATTTTACAATAGGTCCATAAATACTTTGTTGATGCAGGTGTGATCTATTTTCTAGGGGATTCAAACATACAGTTCTCTAACACATGACCTAACTGCAAACTATTAAAGAAAAACACAGAATAATGCATCTCATCAGCAGGCTCTCAAAAATTGCCTTGAGATTGCCAATTAGCTTATTTAAGAAAGTTTTAGTAATGAGAAAGGAGCTATGAACATTAACACCTGGCATTCAAATGAGTTAGCAAGTGCCTTCTGAGAACACAACTGGAACATTTTAAAACATAAATTTTATGGTACAGAAGACTCAGGTTCTAAGAGCACAAAGCTGTTTGCTCTTGAACAGATCAAATTATTTAGTGGCAATGTTTTACAAATCACTTTTATATGCGATTTAAAACAAATCAAAAACATAAAAGCAATCTTGAATAAAGTATCAACTCCATCTTTATTTTCTGATATATTTTTGAAATGCTGCTTTATGATTTAAGTTTGTGGAATATACACAAACCAGAAAGGAGTGTAATAGATCTTTTGCCTAGAAAGTTTGAAATCTTACAATTGAGTGATATTATGTTAATTTTTTTAATATATAATTTTTCAGTTTTTAACTGCTCTAAATATAATTATACAATGATACACACCAGAAAAAGTTAGAAATCTTTTCTTTATACTAACCTAGATTACCATAACACAATTTTATTGGTTCATTTAGCAGTAGCCACAGCACAAACTGACTTGCAGTATCATCCAAGATTTTCCTCCAGCTGTATGCCATTTTAGCTGTCTTATTTTTAATTGGGAAGATTAAGACAATAATGCTGTCATGTGTGTTGCAGCATATCAAGTTCAGTTCTAGGTCTTAGTTTGGATATTTTAGCATTGACTTTGGAACTGATTTGCTTGCAAACAACTGCAATATCTGTGATGTTCTCCAAAGGCTCTGTAGCTTTACAGAAAGTGCATCAGAAATGGTTCTTCTCTCTTCCTATGTAGCAATATGGACTATATATTTAACAAGTAAATCCAGCAGTCAGCCTTTTATAGCTCAGCTATGCAATGAAATCATTGCTCTACTGCAGTATACCTGCCTTCAAGCAGTTTATATCATGCCAGTGATCACTATCTCAAATAGACTATGACAGGTTTACACAACATCAGAAAACACACAGGAAAAAAAAAATGGATTTCAGGACCTTCCAGCACATTGGCACATGAACAAACTTCTGTATATTTAACAAAAAGCAGATGGTTAGCATTAAATGTTCATGCGTAATATTTTAAACATTCCCTACATAGCACATGACAATTCATATCCAAAGTAATGCCTCAGTCCTTCACTATGTGCACAGCACACAGTCATATCAACATTTCTGCTGTTTCATTTATGTCTTCTGGTCAGACTGTACAGACAGAGCAGGGCTCTGTGTACCGAGGGTTCAGATTCTTACCTTTTCTGTTCATTCGGAATAATTTAATCCTTCTCTGGAAAATGGCACAAGGAAATGATGCCCCAGTTCCTCCAGCAAGGACATAACATACTGTTAAGTCAGCATCTTTTTTTTCTTCATTGGCCAGTGCAACCCTGTGAAATGGCCCATCAAGGGCAGTATCCCTGGGACATTTAGCTCTAGACCTATAGAAGTTAATGTAATCATAGTTTTTGCCCAGATTCTGAGCCAACACTGCTTTGATAATTCCCATTATGGTTGTCTTCATTTCTGTGCCCCAAGGGTAATTGCTGAAGTTACACTGTGCATGCAGAGACTGTCTCATCCCTGATCCCCTGATTGCACTTCCCAGGAGATGGAATGCAAGATTGCACCTCTAGGCATCAGACCATTTCCAGAGAAACTGTACTTCTGTATCCCTTTTGCTCTCAGAGTCAACTGCTGCTGACTCCCTGGCTATAGTATGAACCAGAGCCCTCATGATGCAAGGTGCAAAGCAAACACCCTTTCTTATAATCCATAAACACTTCCACCACCTCTAAGAAACAGGAATCTGCATACTGTACTATTCCTGAGGTAGGTCTCGTGTGATGTCCTCTTTTCAATGTGTCAGCTTCTACCTCAGCACCAGCAATGGAGCAGGTCCACCCACCCACAGTAGGCTCAGGCAGAATCAGCATGTACATGCCCCCCTCATTTCTAAGATAGGGAGAGGAATACTCCTGGTGTGCCATCTTCACGAGACAGCGAAGAGTTAATCAGACATTAGTACTGTTATACAATAAACCAGCTTCACATCACATGTGAACAAATTATGACTTTCTTTGTGAAAGACACAGAAAGATCACTATTAAGAGATACACATGCATCCATGCAGATGCCATACCTGCAGTGCTGGGCTTCCTGAAATACATGATCAATGTACTAGTTGTGTTGCCTCATGCCTATTGCAATAGTTATATTCAGATAAAAATACAGAAAAAATAATAATAATAATACCACTGAACGTTGCAAAAGAATTAATGCAGATGCTAACTTCCTGGTTTAAGCTCATTCTCAATATTATCAAATTAATTACTACCTCTTTATCTGCCTTACCTGGGAAATGACTCACAAAACTTGCAACAGTCTCTTCCTTTACTTTGTTGGCTTTCCATTTCTTTCTTTTTAACCACATTACAGTTTTACCAAATAACATGCTTTCATATATAACTCTGGGGTAAAGGGCTCAGATGACCATACATCAAACAACTGACTCATTAAGAACAGCCCCTTTGATTCCCTACAACCCCGGACATCAACTTTCCTCCAAGATGAAGAGATGCATATGAAAGGTCTCACCTGTTCTTAGGCTCTGCAAATGGAGATGACACATCTGCATCTGGATCCAAAATGTGGTCAAGTTCTTTCTGTTTTTTTTCGTACATCCTTTTCCTCTCCGTCAGCCCCTTGCTGTTATCAACCTGCGGGAAATCATAGTACCCCTTCCTCTTGGCTTTCAAACGCAGCTTGTTGCGGTAATGTTCTATATCAGACTTCTGCTTCAAAGCCTTGTTCACCTAAAAGGCAAAAAGACATTTAAAGGATGGTTCTGGGCTGGATACTTCCAAGCAGTATTGTTAAGAGTGCGATGATGCACTGCATGTGTCCTTTTACAGAGCGCTTTTTGTACCACACCGTGCCATCTGTAAGCGGCAAGCAACTGCAAGTGAACAGAGTTGCTGCATTTTTATGGCTTGGCAGATGGTTAAATAATTTTAGCCTAAAATCTTTGTACCATCACAACAGTGACTCAGATACACCCACTGAAGAAAAACACCGATGATGTTAGCCAATTCTCGTGACCTAACGCCATGCTTGCTTTTGGGCACAACAGGCAGAACTGACTGATGAAAACTCATCCAGGGTCCCATAAGTACGGAGACATGGCCCCTCACTACACAAAACCTTCAATAAGTAATCACTGGTGGCTGGGAAGGAGTTCCAGAGAAACGTCATCACATGTTCCTCTTATTTATATGCTTCCCTACAAACCTGTATAGGGCCCTTCAGAGATGGGTTCCTTAAATAAACAGGTGTTTGGTCTGACATGCTAAAAAGTTGGGTCACGTGCATGCTACTAAGTATCTGGGCTTTGTGCTTCCAGATAAAATTCTAGTCTTCTCACAAATTTCAATTTCACAGGAGTGCCATCCTGTTGACGTGGAGAAAACATGCCAAAATCTAAATAGCACTTTCTCTGAGTTTGGAAAACATGTGGCACATCAGAGATTAAAATGCAAGTACAAAATGGAGTGCACCAGACTGCTCTACTCCAGGCCTACATGAAAAGCCTGACATCACTGTCTTTCCAGCAGCAGCCCTCTCTATTGCTTTTAAACAGCATCAGGAGGATTCTGGCTGATCTTTAAATGACAGTTGCAGTGTGAGTTTGCATACAAGATGCCTCTCAGGATTGTTCCCGTTGTGCTCAACAACTACATATAAGCCTGAGTCCTTTGTAAATGGACCAGGTTTGATTAGGTCTACACAAAAACATGAACAATCATACAAGGGTTGGAGCCAAAGCATGGGTTTTGGCCATCAAATGCTTGTGCCATCCCACTTTGCTTCCAGGAAACAACTGCACCCTCTTCACACAGGCTGGAGTGCGGACTGAGCAAAGCCACAGTCCCGTTTCACCCCTTCTTGCTCTGAATGAGACGTATTGCTCAGTATTGAAAAATCAGCCCGGTATCCAGACGATCTACACACATTTGCATGCTCAGTCACAGAGTTCAGAGACAAATACCCTTTTCAGCTCCCTGCCTTCATTATTCATCGTGTTAAAACTTATATGAGAGAAGGATATTGAGAAGGTAGGTATGAGGTGCATGCAATTGCCTGTTCCAAGGCCACATGTATTCCCAGGTACATTGCAAGAGAGCAGACCTTAAACTGTCAGACTTCTGAGCCCCCAGTAATAATGGGACTCTACATAGCATCAAGGCCAAAAGCTTCCACCAGACTAACAGGCTTTAGCTTGTTCTACATGCAGACAAGGAAATGGCTGGAGACACTCTTGGCCAATCCTTACCTCTCCATTAATGATGGCAGATTCCTGGCTTCTATCTGATGCAGCATGAACAGCAGGCAGTGCCACAGGTTTGATAGCTATCAGCTGTACCGATCCCGAAGAGGTGTCAAAGGGGTCAATGGCAGATTTGGCAATGTTATCAAAGAGAATGCCTCCTTCCTCTTCATCACTTACAGGCACTAAAGCACATAAAACTTATTTAGCATAAAGACACAAGATATTTTTATTGCATGTTCAAGGTGAAATCCAGCAAGCACACACTTTAGATTAACGATGTGCTCAGTGCACCCAAGGAGCAGACCTGGGAGACCTTTACACTGGAAAAAAATTCCCATTAGATTACAAATAACATTATGTATTCAAATGATTATCCAGCACTCCCCCAAAGGAGGTTGATTTCCAATCTGCACTAATGAGATACAGAAAAAAAGGGGAGGAAAAGATTGACACAGAATATTGTATGAAAATGACAGTGAAAGTCAAAGTACATCTTTACCTGGGTTTCACATGGAAAAAAAAGTTATAGGCATGTGCACACAAGTCTCCACATACCAAGGCATCAGTAGCTACACCTGATTTAATCCAAGAGTGCAGCTTGCTTTGTGTCTTACACTGCAACAGCACAGGCATTCTCAACATTTGAAAAATAAACCTACCTGTTTTAGCAGAAGTTAACATGCTTAAGAAACTGATGGTGTCATGTTTATGGGGGGTTTGTGCTTTGCAAAACAGTATCTTAGGTTCAGGTAAAGTTAAACCATTCAATTTCTTAAGAGACAGGAGAAAGCTTCTGAAAAACCTCTTTATAATTAAATTACATGGTAAAGAATCTTTACTTTTAGATTTCTATATAAATGGACAATTATAAATGGACAATTTCCAATACAATTGGACCCTTTCTCCTCCAAAGTTTGTTGTAAAGCCTGGATCACAGTGTCAAGCTGTTGAATCTTAACCCTTTTATCCTCATTTTGGAATAAAAGACTCTAAAGCACAAGCACAAATTCTACAGAGACATTCTGCAAACATTTTTTAATAATTATGCTATTAAAGGGAAGGTGGTTTGCTCCATTTCCTAACTGACAAGAGAAGAGATCTGCTAAAGAACAAAATGGTCTTAATATTTAACCACTGCACAGATTACAATGGATTCGTATAAACTCAGCAGGTCAGAAAAAGGGATTTTGGTAAGAAAATATTTGGTATTGGTAAAATAAAATATGAACCCACTGAGTAAGCTTATTATCTTTCTATCTGTACTCAGTGTGGACTGGAGTTGACACTACTTGAGCTTAGAGAAATAGATGGGTTAAATCAGTGTCATTAAATATTGTCCCTCCAGCTCCAAGAAACTGTCCAAATATGATAGAGGAGTCATTAGTAAGTCTGAAATCCCCTCATCCCTCCTGGGGTTGTTCAAACACTCTGAATTTGTACACTCACTGGAGTGAGCAGATCACAAGGCTGGCTCACTGAAGTCAGCCACTGGACTGGCACTCAAGACCATGCCACCAGGACACCGGACCAGGAAAATCAGAGGAAGAAAGAGGTATTTGTCTGTTACAGACCACAACTGAACAGGAGGGCACTGACATGCCAATAATCACAAAAGTAAAGCATAGATGTTCTTTCCTGACAGAAAGCTCCGAGAAATGTGGCTGCATTTCCACCCCAGTGTTTTGGAAGGGCTGCTCTTGCTGAGACCTCAGCAGTGATCTCCAGGCACCCACAGAGAGCATTACTAGCTACATATGTGTGGGTTGTCTCTTCAGACCTCATTTCAGGGTGGGAAATCATGAGTTTTGCTTAATTAAACAGAATTCCTCTGGTTCAAAGACTCATTAAAGAAAAAGAAATAAGGGTAAAGAGAATCAGGAATTGCAATCAACAGGTATTTCTGATGTGGTACATTAAAACCAGAGTATCCTTGGTATATCAACCCTCTCATCTGTGAGCACATCTACATCTACTGCAGTGCTATGGGCATGGAAATAATAACCAAATGAGACAAGAAATTGGAAGCCTGATCAACCTTATCTTATCATTTGCTCATTAATCAGAATTTACAATACCAAAGTCGTTTTTTCCACTGCCTTTTTTTCCACCAATGAGTGATAAGAGAGTCTGATCTGCAGTTACTGGCATGCTGTTATAGCTTGTATTGGCAGTGAACCATAAGCAAGTACTGTGGGAATTTTAACATTTGCTCCTAACCATCCCTTTCTGAGAGAATTTACAGCAAGCATTTATAACATGATTGAACCACACCAACCTCTGAACATTAAAGGACAGACTAAAGTGAGCTCAGAAAAGCAGGAGACCTGGAGCATTCATTGCTGTGTCCCTGCCCCTTGCCAGCCCACCCATCTGAACACTTCAGCAAGGCGAGTGACTGATGGGCATGGGAAGCTTCAGAAAACCACCTAATTGTTTTTATAACCACTCACAGATTTAGACAGATGCTTTTAATTTCTGTTTTTAAACAGACACATACCAACATTTTTATGTATTTGTTGTTCTAGTCTTGCTTTCACTGTCTGCATGCACACACAAGATGTATAGATTCAGTGGCAGAAAAAAAGAAAAAAAATCTTTAATCACATACTTAACAGTAATTTCACATCTCTGAAACGTCTTGTGCTGTCAATCTCATGCCACATGATCTGCTGAGATTGAATTACTCCTCCTAATCCTCCTGTGTGTGAAGTACACGAAGATATATCCCAAACAGTTGTGTATTCAGGATGACTGCAGATCGCAGTGACGATCAGCATGGGTTTTTGAAGAGCAGGACCTATGCTGAAGCTTTACCTCCTCATCACTGCAGGTATTGGTATACAAGACCTGCTAGATTAAAGCTGCTTCAGGGGCACTAGTCTGCGATGGGGGTGCTGCTCTGGGCTCCCTCCCGGCAGCGATGCCAGCAGGTGGTGCTACCCACTCGTGCTGCTGGTCCTTCAGGAAAGGTGCTGCCAAACTGGAGCTCCGAACGGTTCAGGAACCACTAGGTGGGTTATTCTGGCTTTATCAAGTTATTAAATTTCATATAAAATAAAAGTGGTACTTTTCTCAGCCTAAGATTTCGATATGAAGGCCACACGAGATTTCTTCCCCTCTCTCTCCTTCCCTCCACCTTGTCCTTCCTCCTTCTCTCAAACTATGTTGGACAGAAGGACGGCTGAAATATCTGTTAAGGGCATAAGGACATCTAAATTACCTGCAGAGTGGGCAACTTTACAGCAAACACTTGAAACGGAGATGTGTGCTGTCCTGCCCAGAAACAATCAATAACCTGAAATAATGGGGGGAGGGATAGGAAAGCAGATCATACAATCAAAATCATAAGCTTCACAAAGATCAAACTAGGACACAGATCTAAAAGACTATCTCCATAGGAAAGAGCTTGGGTATGGTTATTTCAAAAAGAAATCTTGACTCCTGAACATAAATTAATAATGGATAAATAATTCTGAAGAAAAATCTCTGTAGAGAGTAAAAAAAGAAATTTTATACATCATCTAAATCATTCATCAGCTGAGTATCCCCAGACAGGTGTGAGCAAGACCTCTTAGCAATAAAAAGCATATGCTTCTGAAGAGATTTGTAAGCCTATAAGTAAAATACAGGTTTCCTAATATCCATATGTGAACTTATTCAGGACTGAAATATCTCTCTGTAAGATACCACAGTGCAACAGAAGACATATTTGTGCACACATACACATGCTTTCCAAAATAACACTCAACAGTGAGTCTGCAATTCTAAGCCTTTCATGACCAACACAAATACAATATTTTCAGAGCAGCAGGCAGCTTACAAACTAATAGAAGCAGCTTGTGATTCCTCCTGGATATTATTTTGTGATATGCAGACTCTGTTAAATACCAGGCCATTTGTCAGAGGTGTTACAATCCTGTGGTTGCCTGGGATCCTGAAATAGGAGTTACCTGAGCAGGTTATTTCAGATTTCTAAACTGGTATTTGCAGGCTTTCGTTAAACTATATGCATGAGATGTCTGCTCCTCTATTAGCTGTTTACTTCATTCACTTCCTATGAACATTTCTTGTCCTAAGCAGGAGCAAAGACATTTTTCCCTGTAGCTACATCTTCTCCAACCACATCTGCCTCATCTATCAAAGTCTTTCACAAGAGGCCATGTATTTCACAATGTTTACACAGAATCCATCAGACCCTTTTCTTGGCTAGCACTTCTGTAATATCATGTTTAATAGGTACGTTAAATAATTGGGAAAAAAAAACAAACTAACAAGGATTATAATTATACAAAGAAGATAGGAAAGGCATCAAACTTACAGCAGGGGCTGCATCTTTAAGAAATTAACGCTCTATAAGCTTCACAAAGCTTCACAGAAATTTGCAGTTTTCTGTTCACGCAACCTATTAGTGAAATATCAGAACCATCCAGGCTGCCAGCGGATCTGATGGCATGAACATCTAACACACTCTTTGCACTGTTGCTTGGATGACTACTACTGTCAGACTCAATTAGTGACAGCATAAAGCTCATCTGGAGGGGCAGTCAGACATGAGTGAAGAAATACTTAGCTGCACAATCACCTGCAGATCCCAGTTCCTTCAGAGATCTGCTGCAACAGGCATCTTAGCAATGTAAGGTATTTTCTTGCCATGAGAAAAGCAATCAAAAAGTGTAGCTGAAAAAAAAGGCAATCTGGGTTATCTGTGCTCACCTAAAAGAGGCCAAACAAAGTATATTCCACTCATTCTGTACAAGTTCTACCATGCCTGCAAACAGAGCCCCTGGCTGGTCCCTGTCACCCACTACAGACAGCTCTGAGGTGCTGTTTGTCCTCCCACTCTCTCTGGGGACTGAGGTGGTGGAGCAGTGGCAACTTTTACTTTTGTAGCAGTGTGAAGAGGCTCAGAAATGTGGCTCAGAGCTCCCAAAAGAGCTTAGGACACTTGGCTGCCTCCTGCAAACCAAAACTGAGTGGATAAAGCAGTGGGAAATGGTAATGGCTGTGTTTGAGCCAGCCAGGGCTCAGTGTCAACAGCAGGATGCTAGCAGGGTCACAGGACTCTCTATATTTAAAACAAATAAAAAAAAAAAAAAAGACAGTGGAAGAAATTGAAATGCTGTGGGGAAATACTAGGCTATGTCACACAAGGTAAAATCTTTGTAGGAAACAAAGAACCAACATGTAAAGCCTCTGGGAGGTTCACAAGAGAATAGTAACTCAAATCAGCATGAGGGATTTCAGCTGAACATGTGGATGTTGTTCATTGCTTTGGGTCTTTGGTTTGTTTAATTTTACCTCACTATGGTTAAGTGTCAGAAAATTACTCCAGAAAAGCCTAGGAGTTTACTGCAAGGAGGTGAAGTTAGGTAAAGATCCCCAGTAACGTTGTTTCTTGGAAATGAAGTTAATGCTTCAGGATGAGGAATGAACAATGAAAAACATAGATTCCTCTCTATACCAGAAATTCTTCCTACCACTCCAATTTTTCAGCCTTTCAGAGACACATACATGAAAAGGAATCCTCTGTGCTAATGCAGCAGTCTGGGCTCCTTCCATACTGGAAAGAGAAAGGCAAGTACCTACAGCGCAGAGAGATCCATCCCAGTTAGCTAGTATCCTCCAGAGTCACTAGGAGCTTAGCTACTTAGGTTAGATTAGGAAGCCGAGTTTATAGGATCAAAATTTGGCCAAACGAAGCCCTTTCCACCCCAGCCTTTTCACCCCACCTAGGACAGAAAAGGTATATGAAGGGTGCTGCGTGTTTGCTAGGATGAGCCAGATCCTGCAGCTAACTCTGCATCAAAGTAGACTGCTACACTGCTGCTACTGCATTCAATTGCTGTTGTCATATTTCATTTGAGTTGCCTCAGACAAGAGTTCATAAATTCAGAAAAGCTGGCTCTGACACTGAGCTGCCACATCGGACACTGTAACAACTGGTGGCCCACTCTTTTGTAGAATAAATGAGATAGTGCAGCATAGCTTGGCTGAGTTACATCCAAAAGTCCCTTTGATTTTAGATAAGCCAATACTACAGCCAAGTTTTCCTTCCTTGCACTTTGTTCCTGCAGACACTCGACTTTCAGATATCCCTACAAGCAACAGATGGAAAAAAGAATCAAAAGTCTGTATGAAAGCTTCTGTTTGGGCAGAGAAAACGATAGCCTTACTAGAGACTGAAACTTTAAGAAGGAGCAAGGTCCCTGAATGAACTGCATCAGGAAAGTTCTATCTGTTTTTAAAGACAATATCCAAACCCTCAAAAGGTGAGAAGTGCTTCAGCTGGGACTCCTAGTTGGCAGAGAGGGGAGGAAATGAAGATTTCTTACACAAGTTTGACTCCAAACCTTCGCCTGCAATGTGCGTGCCTTTGTGATGATGAGGTTCAAGTACAAAACTATGCTCAACTATACAAGCTCTCAGTCAAAAAAGGCATGGAGGGAGTCTTATGCTTTACTAAGAACTGCTAGCAAGGTAAAGCTTTTCCTTTTTTCAAAACAAGCAAGCAACCATGCCCTCCTGAAGACACTAATGGGAAGGTTGCAAGATTAAGTACTTAAAGGTTGAAAAAAACCACCCAGAAAACATTTACCGGATTCACTTTGTGAGGAGCTGGTGAAAGAAAACAAAATTTATTGTAGGCTACCGCAGTTCTTTAAGTCTGTGGGTTCAGCCATTTGCTTCTCCCTGAATGATGTCAGGCCTGATAAAAGGATAGGTGAAAGTGTAAATATCCTGTTGTTCTCTTCCACGCTCCCCAACAAACTCATCTTGGAAATTGCTAGTAGCTCTTTAGGCTCATTCATTCAGGTCACGGTTCTCTAACATATGCAACTTTTAATAAGGAGTTACTTTTATAAATACTAAAAAACTTAAATATTTTCCAAGTAAAACAAATTGAAAAAATGCATTATCCCACCAAAATTTTTAACTATTGTAAACCAAATAGATATTTTGTGGTTTTCTATAGAAATAATGCTCAGCTAAAGAGTTCTCCAAAACACCGGGTCCTTGAGCCAATCTTGTCAGTCCGTGTTGGTCTCACATTGTTCATTCTCAGCCCTGACACACTCGATTTGGAGTCAATTTTGACACAAGCCATATAGAGTTTATGTACTGAAGTAACATCCAGTGCTGTCATTTCTCCATGTAACTAAATGTCAGCAAGAAATAGAATCTAAAATTGGTCTGTAACTATGGCAACTAATGAGCCATTCTAACTTGGAGTCCCCAATTCAAACATGTGACCATCAAGGAATTCATTCCAGTTCAAAGATGCTGCTTTTCAGAGAAGAAAATATGCTGCTGCTTTTGTGGACATGCGCGCTAGAGGTGTCAGCCTACAACTGGGCAAGAGAGCTGGCACAGGATCACATAAACAATTAGGAGAAAAGCAGCTTCTTTCTGAAGCTGGAAGGAAAAGCAGTCAGCATATTCTGCTGATGCTAATCATTCCAGATAAAGATAAAAAGCCTGCAAAACAATAAAAAAAAAAAAAGATATAGGAGACAACAACTGTGTTTGAAATCATAGCACTGGGGAACAAAGCATAAGTTCTGTGATGAAGAGTAATGGATGCCTTTAATTTCAACTTCACAAGCAGATGGGACCACACAACTCAAAAGTCAAAAACACACATGTAAATAAGTGTGGGGCCAACCCCATCATTCTGGTAAGGGTGAGGCCATTTTATCTCCCATCTCCACATCTTCTTGCTCAGAAGCTGTTCTGAAAGGATTGTATCAGGAGACTCTCAAACCTATCTTAAACCATATGCCTAGAGCTAAAATGTCTCCATCTATTTACCAGGGAACAATGTATTTATTCCTCTTTATATCTGTTCCCCTGTCATATTTAAATGGGCAAACCCAGCTTCTCCTTTCTGCCCCTGGAGCTGAAGACAATCCATTGTATAAATGGAGTATACATTAAAGATGTTTGCCCTACGGCCTGAGAACTAGAAATCATTTACCTGCTTCTAACACGGAAGATTTTGACCATATGAAGTACCACTGTTATTCAAGCTTTATTTCCCACCCTGCCATGGAAGACAGAAGAGAGAAGGTAAAACAAATATGTAAATAAGCTGATGTTACCTTTCTAGCATAATTTGAAAAGTGCTTTATTTTTATCAAATTAAATTCAAGCAAAAATTATATTGAAGTCAAGATTTAAATTAAATGGCCAGTATTCCCTTATACTGCATGACAAGCTTTCATTAAGTGTCATGTGTAAGTTATGGAAACATAGTCCCAGTCAGAAGAGAGGATGTTAGGTGTTAGTCTATTCTTTAAACAAAAAAACAAGGCCTTCTTACCAATTTTCTTTGAAGACTTAAAACCTAACAAAACAAAACCTTCACTAAATTATTTTGCCCACACACGTAAACTTGATCTCACAATGGTTTTGACTATCAGGTCTTCTGGGTAGGTAGAAAAAAAAAGGCATAAATTACAGCTTTTAACACTGAAAACCATAAATGTTTTTGTCTCATAAAGAGGGTAACATTTGAAAGAGTGGACAAATAATTATAACCCTTGAAATTTAAATCAAGGAAATATTGTTATTCTGTCTATAGAAAAAAAAAGTTCTCTTTGAGAAAGATCCATCAGAATACTTATTATTACAGGTCTGGAGTAATCAGTAAAGTCACAGCTCTGCCAAGAGGAAGGTAGTACAGGTGACAAACGTAACAGCAAAAAATTAACAACTTCACTTCTCTACACGTGAATTTGCAAATGTGCATAAATCTCAGTGAAGCCAATTTAAAAGGCAGGGTACTACCTCCAGATCAGTGCTTTGGTCCTCACAAGATGCAGTGCTGTATGGTACAGGTACAGCAGAGCAGAGGACGCTTTAAAAGGCCATTTGATTTTGCTGTACAGCAGAAAGGCCATCTCTGGGTGCGGTGTACCTGCCTCTATATTGCAGTGTATTCCTGCTAAAGCAGCAAAGCCTTTGTGGGACACTTCAGTATTAGCTGTAATGATCATCAGTGGCTGACAGGATTTCATGTTATGGTATCATAACCAGGAGGTTACTCAGGTGATTTAGTGAAGAAAGGAGCACATATCTAAGCTAAGATTTTCTCTTTATTCAAGGACTCCTTTCCACACTTACATTTTTAACAAAGAATTACAGGCTTGTGTTCATGACAATCTGATGAGTCCACATCCAGTTAGAGGGAAACAAGAAATTCATTCAAACACAGTATTGAATCCTGAAAACATAGCTATGGAAGGAAAGCTATAACTCAGAAGAAGCAAGCAGAGAGACTAAAGACGACAAAGGTGACTGCATTCTACTCTCATCATATATTCCTGAAACATCTCAAGTCACAAGGTCACCACTATCAACCAAGGGCTTGTAAAAAAACAAAAAAAAACCAACAATAAAAATCCTGAAACAAAAACATCCAGTGTAATATCCTAGGTGCACCAGGAAAAGCTGTTGGTAAGTGTTAATAACAAGGTATGAGGAGGACAATAAGAGATGGACATCTAACATTTTCTCAAATTAATTTATACCTAATTAATTCATCACTATCAGATCTGGGCCAGCTCAGCAACAATAGTAATAGAAAATTAGTATCTTAGGGCTCTACCCAGGGAGGAAAAAAAAGAAAAGAAAAAAATTAAAAAGACATAAACCTTGTCCACCTACTACACAGCATCATGTCTTCATTAGCTTACTGGTATTTAAAGAAAAAAGAAAAGAAAAAAAAAAAAGAAAGAAAGAAAACTTGCGAAGGCCCACACAGATAAACACCATACTGCCTTCTCTGAGGTTGAGAAACAGCTATAGAAGCAAAGAAAAAGCCCAACCCAGCTGCAAACAGAAAATGCTTGAGTACTGCCAAGTGTATAGGAAGATGGTTTCAACACAGCCACCATTTGTGTGGGTAAAGCTACAGGGACGACTGCAAGAAGCTTTCATTGAGAAACACTTCTCACCATTTCTCTTTCTTCCTTCATCTTTTGTCACTTTCTGCGGTGCCATTACTTTCTGGAGGGAGCTCCGTCCAGAGCTGGGCTTTCCTGACCCATTGCTGATGATGGAGCCGTTCTGACTTGGGGACCGGCTGCAAGTAACCATAGCAACAGAGAGACTGTGAGTTCTTCTTACAAACCTCATTTCAAGGTTATTTTATTTGCACAGTTTGCATCACTGAGTTTTCAAGTCCAATTTTGTACAAAAGGAGACAGAATGTAAACCACACACAGAAACACAGTAAAGACAGAAACAGGGTGGCAGTGGGAGAACACAACTTCTCAATTAGCTCAGGGCCGATAGGCATCTTAGTGGCATCAGAACCAAACACTTCTCATGCACAACCCCCACAGTGACAGAAGCAGCACAGCAGAGGACAAAAAAAATCTTGTTATCAATTCAGTGACATTTATACAGCTAAAATAAAGCAGATTTTAATACATATATGGCTACATTAATTCCTTTATTATTTAGTCTGCATTTACACTGAACTGTTTTGTCAGATGCAGCACAAAATTCTCTCGCTTTACACATGCAACAAGATAAGAAAATTCTTTTCCCTTTTTGCATATTTAACCAGTACCATTATTTGCTGAAACTCCTAATGTTTTGCTCAGCCATTACTTGCCCTGAAACTGGCCCCTGCCCAGTGAGGAAAGAGGGGAGAGCAGAACTGCTGTGAGCGTTCAGTCTTAATGGGGAGCAAGAACAGAAACAGGCAGCAACTCCAGGCTGCACTGGGAGCAAGCTCCTGGCAGAGGTTCTCCTATTTATGGAGTGGGGCAATTACTCAAATCTTCATGCACAAGCTGGGAAAAGCAGGCCAAAGTTGAAAATGTTAAATCTGGTGCTACTCTACATCCAGGCACAGTGTCACATCGTTTCTACACATCAAACTTGCCACAGCTGGAATAACATTCCACAGGACCTGCATAGCTACTCATGTGCCTATCTATAATCTATCACTGAAGCATCATGACCAGTAACAGGATAACATGGAGAGGCTGCATTGGAAATAAATAAAAAGATGGACTTAGTCACAAGGACTTTCACTTACAGAGAAAAAAATCCAACCAATTGAGTTCTGCTGCCACAATGGCTTTATATCCAGAACATGGTACTGAAGTAAAACAGTGATACAAGCCATCAGGAAAATGATTGCCAATATTGATTCATCTTCAGCTGTGACTTCCTTGCCTGGTGTATGTAGAGAGCATTTACCGTGGTCAGGACAGGAAGTGGCAACTAGGAGAAAAGTAATTATTAAGGACTCCCTTTTGAAGACGGCCTAGAAGGAGATTTGAGACAAGCTCTTTCCAGCTACTGGGCTTTAGGAGAATTCAGGATACAACACAGCTCAGCCCAGCCGAGCCCAAGGATTTTTCTTGTGAAATTCTACTCAGAATAAATATTCTTGAAAAGCAGCATTTCTCCCCTACAAACCTGTCTGTCACTCTTAATGAATGTTCTCAGCCCACTGAAAAAATTGATCCAGGGACAGACAATCACCTGAAGAAAATCTGCTCCACTTGGGAACAAGGAAGAGGTAAGCATGGTTAACTTGCACAAGGATTTCTGCTGCCACTAATCTAATATTCATCTTTTTCAAGCAGCTGTCGTATTATTAACTGTAATGTTTCCTTCTATCACAGAAGAAATTCTGATCAGTTACCAGCCACTTCATGGCAGTCTGATTTAAATTGACCTTTCTGGGCTGCAAAGTAGCCTGGATGAAAGAGCAAATACATAAAGGTCAAGAAATATTTCTTCATCTTCAGAAGCCATTAAAACCCATCTCGAGGCACAGCTCCTGTGAATAAGAAAGAATACTAAAATTCCACATGTTCTCACTCAAGTAATCACCCTGAAGAAGGCAAAACTCTTATTTGCTTTGAAAGTCACCAAGGTTCAATACATTTTATAATGAGAATAACTTTCTCGTGAATTTGCTGGATGAATTTTGCTTATCAATGTTTGTTTAAAGTTGTGCTGATTAAGGAGAGGGGGATTTCTGCGCTCAAAGGACTGGGTGAAGTGCTTAATCACTTTTGTTAGAGGATTAATTAATAGGGATGGTTTACATTTGTGCCTGTGTGTTTACATGTGGCTTTGGAGAGCCTTCAAATCATTTAAAAGAACAGTTCCTGCAAAGGCGTAACCTGTGGTGGCCCAGCACCATCAGTCACAGCCAGTGTAATGCTCATCTTCTATATGTCATTTCATCTGAGGACAGAAGACTTCAAAAGGGACAAGTACTGGTTCGTTCATATGGACTATGTAACCTGACTCCCATGGTTCAAGTGATTTATGGTGTGAACAACACATCACTGACATTAGAGGGCATAATAACAGCTTATGCCCAAACCCAGCAAAGCGATAAGAGGAACGGAGGGAGTTCTCAGCTGGCTTTTCTCTATACTACTCCCTGCAGGCAGATTGCTCTGTATTCCAGGTGATTTACTATACAGCCAGAGAATTGTGCCAAACCACACATCAGCTCAGAATCCCTCTGTTTCCCTTCTGTAGGAAAAGTTTCAACTTATGATGATGGGGAGGTCTACCCACCATGAAGAGCAGCAGAGACAGATCCTCCCGCCTTGTGCCACGTGGGCTGATACCTTCCAGCCCAGGGCTGCAGGCAACTCCAGTACATCCCTGTCACTGTATGCAGCAATATTAGGCTGAGTTTTCTAAGCTTTTTCCATTACTCCAAAAGGGCAAATATCATTATGCACTGACAAGTACAAGATGAGGTGACTCAACTAGAGAGATTTTAGTTTCTATAGAATTTCTCTGCACTAGCCAGATACTATTCCTTGCTGTTATCAAATCACTTCAAAAGGCAAGGACAGCATAACGCCAGTGAACTACACAACAGCTGTTCTCCCTATTCAGGCTGTTTACCTAACAATTATTTTTATCTGTTCCCTTCAGTATCATACTTCAGCAATAAAAAGTTGATGATCCTCCAATCTAAATTAATTTCAAGGAGAGAAGTCACGGGAAAACGGACCTGAAGCCCACAAAATATCTAGGATAAAGGAATAATTTGCTTTCCTTGCCTGAGATGACCAAGACAAGAAGTAATGGCTTTCAATCTATTCTGAGGACAATTCACCGTTGAGATGAGGCAAAACTTCCTAGTAGGAAAGGTAGTGAAGGACAGATTGCTTGAGGATAATGGGATGACTCCTATGGCTTCAGTTTTGGAATGGAACAAAATAGGCTCTTTGGGAAGGACAGGCAGGGTAGAACATGAGGTGGTATTGCCCACTATGTCAGTCACCAGCTGGGGTTCACAGAGCTGCATCTGAGGATGGATGAAAAGCTGACCAAGAACTTAAGGATCAGGATTAAAGAGAGGAGAGAGAAACGTGACATTGTAGTAAAGATCTGTTGCAGGCCCCCTAACCAGAACAGATGTGTCCTATAGACACATAGGAGCAGACTCACATCCACAAGCCCTGGTCCTCATGGAGGACCCCAACACTTGTTAGAGAGACAACACAACAGGGTATAAAAATATCCAGGAAATTCCTGGAATGCATTGATAACTTCTTTCTCCAAGCAATAGTGGAGGCAACAAGGAGAGGTGCCATGCTGGACCTTGTTCTCCCCAACAAGGAGCAGTTGTTGGGGAATGTGAAGCTCAAAGGCAGCCTTGAAATGGTGAAGTTTGATATCCTTACAGCAGAGAGAAGGGCTCACAGCAAGCTTGCTACCCTAGACTTTGAGAGCAGACTTTGGACCCTTCAGGGATCTGCTTGGCAGAGTATTATGGGATAAAGTCCTGGAGGGATAGAAGGGCTCAAGAAAGCTGGGTAGTATTCAAAGATCACTTCCTCCAATCTCAGGAACAATGCATCCCAACAAAGTCAGGCAAAACCACCAGAAAACCCACAAGGATGAACACGTTACTCCTGGAAAAACTCAAACACAAAAAAAAAAGATTACTATAGAGTGTGGAATAAAAGGCAGATAGCTTGGGTGGAATATAGAAAAATTGTCCAAGGGGCCAGGGATCAGGTTAGGAAAGCTAAAGCTCTGATAGAATTAAATCAGGCCAGGGACATCAAGGGGAACAAGAAAAGCTTTTATAGTTATGTCAGTGATAAAGGGAAGACTAGGAGAGAAAAGGGGTGGTAAGACCCTGGCACAGGTTGCCCATAGAAGCTGTGGCTGTCCCTTCCCAGGCAGTATTCAAGACCAGGTTGGTTGGGGCTTTGGGCAACCTGAGCTAGTGGAGGGTGTCCCTGGCCCATGGCAGAGGGTTTAAACTAGATGGTCTTTGAGGTTCCTTCCAACCCAATCATTCTGTGATTCTATGATCATCCCACCACTGGAAGGTGATTTAAAAAAAAAAAAGAAAAACAAACAAACAAAAAAGGTGTTAGGACGGTATTTTACCCTGCAGTGGAGAAAAGGAAGAGCCAGATAACTTCCTGAAGACCTTTTAATCTGTGAACCTATAACTGTTAACTTACTACGAGGAAACTGCAAGCCTGGGATACCTTTCCCTAGGCACTGACACCATCTAGTCTATTCTTCTATTCTCAATGATTTTGTCCTGCTTTGGTCTAGAGGTATTGCAAAATTTAATGGATGTTTGGTGTTTGCCTTCATGTTAATGAAGTATTTGGGTCCAATTCCCAAGTGACAGAGTCTCTCAGTGCACCTAGAGCAACTTGCAGTGGCTGAGGTCCTGTTTTATGGTTCAGTTTGAGATATCACTGGTTTTCACGCTCCAGATCTCATCTTTAGTTTGGGTTCATGCTTCATACAACACCAGTATGCATGAGAGTCACTGCCCAATTACCTCCTCTGTGCATGCGCAATCTGTGAAGACTTCACTTTATCTTGTATTTTGCAGCAATCTTACACATCCAGTGCAGACCACTGTTATGCCAAGAACATATAAAGGAACCATCTGCCACATGCAGAGCCTGGGTGCCAAGACTCACAGGTTTTCCTTAAGAAACATGTACCTTATTCCACCCCTCTGTGGAAACATGCTAGTCCATACCTTTTCCTTGTTTCATTGGATTTGGCAGTTTTTATGGTGCTCCCATCCTGAGTAATTTCTCTCTCCTGGGAGGCAGGAGCATCTCTAACTGGAAGTGGAAGTACGACAGTCTCCTGAGTTACAGGTAAAACCTCATCTTCAGCTCCCTGCTGACCCAAGTGTTGCTTGGCATAGTCAAAGCCTTGTACTGGCTGGAAAAAAAAAATAAAAAAATATAAGTTTCCACCATGCATATGTTAATATAAAATCTCCACTTTGATATAAAATTTTCAACTACTCCTTTAATTATGTAAGCAACAGATAAAAATACGTAGAATGACATATAAAAGCCTAACAGCAAAAAGATTTTCTGATGACATCTGCATTTCACGTATTTTAAACATGTCTGGTTAGTATAAAAAAAAAAATGCTAACCTTTCCTAACCTGCTATAACACCCCCAGGAAATCCTTTAACAGACAATGGAAGAATCAACATACGAGGCAGGGGAAATAGGAGGGATGAAAAAAATAAAGCCATACAGAAAATCGAAAACTTTCTCCGTGAAAAATTTCTTCTTTCCAAAGAGGGTGGGAGTAATATATTCCAAAACAAGACAAAGTAAAAAAAAAAAAAAAAGAGGCCACACATAAAAGTTTCATGGGCAGCATTTTCCAGAAAAGGATCTTTCACAGATCAGTGAAATTATATTTCCCCTGGCTTGACAGTTGCCTACTGAGAAGGTTGTTATTGACTTCACTTGTTTTTCTTGGGAAGGGGCACTTGCAGAGGCCTTGCAGCAAGGCAGCAGCAGGCTGTGTGCCCAGCCTCTCCAGCCCTGAAGCCCAGCCGTCTTTCCCTGCTGCCACTGCAAGGAACAAGCAGAACTCATACGTGCCCTCTGAGTAAAGAAGCTTCCAAAAGGTGGACTCTCTTAATGGAAAAATTAAAACCTTTAAGCAAAATTAACTTTCCAAACTGCATTTTCTGTTTGGGGAAAAAAAAAGGGGGAGGGAGGGGAGGGACAGAGAGAAATCACTCAAAGAGATTCCTCCACCTCTAGAAAAAATATGTCACCAAAAAACATTCTAACTACATTAAATTGGCTTAATTTACCAAAAACTGGAAGGAAGTACAAAAGCTACTGACAGAATGCTAAAAAAGCACAATAAATCAGAGGTGAGCAATAGGAGCAATGGTGATTTTAGTCCTCAGACATACTTTGGGAAACGCATTGGAACTAGACAGTTAATACCTGAATGGTCTCTCAGATTCCTGTCATGTTGCCATTGAATATATTAGCTCCAGAAGAAAATCAGCTGATTAAAAAAATTGCTGATGGTATGGCAAAAGATTTCTTGTTCTGCCCCTTACTAAATCTGGGCTGTAGCTGTAAATACAGGTAAATTCCATAGAAGCCTTCTCAATCTGAATTAAACGGGACCATCTTCTGCCTTTTAAAACAAAGCATGCTTTTTGTTTATGGAGTTCCACATCACAGTCCCAATCTCCTGTTTGGACTGAGGCTGTTGATTCCTAATGTGCTCACGTACTCTGATATTCCTCTGCTAAGTAGCACCAGTGCATTTAAGAAGACGCTAACTGGGCTAATGCTGGTTTGGGAGAGTAGACATCTCTGCACATTGCTGAGCTGCAACCTGCAATCTATCACAGAAATGCCAATTTACCATCACCAACCCATGGCAAGTCATGATGACATTGCCCCTGCCTGCTCCCCTCTGCAGGCAGGGTACCACAAGAGCAGCCATCAAATTACCTATGAAAGGAGGGAATGAAGTGAGGGAAAGTAGCAGCTGTGTGAAGGACAAACAAAAAGAACTACTGCACACCATCTTAATAATATTTTTAACCAAAATAATGTTTTTTGACCTTATTAACTATATTGTTAGTCAAGACCCTTCTAAATACTGTGAAAAAAACGAGAACAAAAGAGAGCAGCTGATTAAATTAGTTATTTCTCCATCCATGCCTTTAGAAGTTTAGAATTTGTTGCAACTTAAATCACATATCATATTTTTAAAATAAGTAAGTAAATGGGGGGGGGGGAAATGTGACACAGACGGACACACACCAAAACAAACCCACCCAAACCAGGAAAAGCAGAACATGAGAGTTTTTTTTTTAAGAACTGTGCAGAGTGCCAGCTCAGATCTGCCAAAGGAAGAAAATGAAGGATTATTTTAATCTGAATTCTACTTACCACCATGTCTAGTAACAAACTGCATTAAAGAAAGAGCTGAAAAAGCCATCCTCATCAGCAGACATATTGCGTTAAATAAAATTTGATCTTGGAACCCTGCTCTGCAAAACCTCACAGGAGCAGATGGCTTTACCATCCCTGAAGGGAACTGGCAAGACTAAATCACGATCAGGCACTGCTGAAGCACTGCAGGCATAGATGTCCAATAGGGCCACAATACTGAGAAATAACGAAGGACTGGGGTTTGAGTATTGCTTCTGAAATAAAGAGTGATGAGACTGTTAATTTACACAGCCTGGCAAAAAGCAGCCTGAAAATAGGGAGTTGTTTCTGGGACTTTTTCTTGTAATCATCATGAAAAGGACACAGATATATAAAGAAAGGGAAAAAAAAAAAAAAAAAAAGATGGTCAGCCTCTCCCATTTATAGATATACCCAAGTACAAAGATAGTGCCTCTAATTTTATTTTGTTTTCCATGCTCTTTATCAATTTGATAGTTTGTTGTTTTCTCACGGCCTGCAGTACTTGCTTTTGTTTGCAGGTCTTAGACTGCAGTTCTTATTTCTGTTTACCCACAAGCTTATTCTTTCATGCTCTAAAAGAAAGGGAAGGTGACAAATCAGATTACAGCCTTCAAAAAAAAAAAGCATGATGAGAATTAAAAAGCAAGGGAGGTGAAAAACTAGCATATATATAAAACCTCGAAGTATAAACAGTATCTCAAAATGGCATAAAAAAGAAATAATTTCCAATCAGAATTTCACTGGTTTTGCTTTTAATTTTACAAATGCAGTCCAAAAAAATTTTTTAAATGCCAACAGTCCCTTTTCCCTCCAACTTAGCCCAGATGTCCCTGGCTGCTGAGGCAATTCAGAACAGCAACACAATTCCTAAGAAAGTTACTAGAAGCTACACTACACGAGAGGTCCTTTTTTAAACATAATTTATTTAACCTTCAGTCTGACAACAACCAAAAACATTTATTCCTTAATTACCAGGCACAGGCAGCAATCCTGCTGTTCTCTTACATCAACGCCCCACCTACAGAAGGTTATTTAACACTAGGTATTTCATTACCCCTCTGTGCTTTGTTTGTGTGTCCTTCCCGCTGGTGCGGGATGGGGTCTCGGGGTGACATGGTGGGCAGCTCTGCTCCGGGAGGACCTGCAGCCTCCCACTGTTCCCAGCAGCAGCAGGACTGCAGCAATGAGCAGGCAGCTCTGCTCTACCAGTGCCCTTGGTACAGGGCTTCTGACAGCCTAACACAGAAAACGGCACCACTGTAAACAAAGCCAGCTGAAATACAACGTTGTGGGTATCCAATAATATTCTCTTTTCCTCTCTATAATTCTTTCTGGGCATTCAAAAGGTATCACAAAAACAGTGACTCAACGGCAAACCTCAGACACACAGAAAAAATATTAAAGCTGCATCTTAAACTAAAAATCATTCTGCTGTGACTCCAGTTACAGAACGGATTCAGCATTAATCAAGCAGTCCTGGACACCTTCTGACGCCATGAAATGCAGTGCATTCATTTTAAATGTGATATAGGTATCTGCTCACCAGCTACTTGCATTTCCAAACTGCACGACATGCAGCAGTTCCAGTTCAAGTAATTACCGCTACTCCTGATATCCCTAACTTTGGAATTAAAAATAAAAACTATTATTTTCAAAACGACCTCATTTTATTAACTTCCCAAAGTACCTTTCTTAGCCTTATTTTACAAAAGGTCTTTGAGAACAGGAATGACAAAACCAGTCTATTCACACTCCTGCAGCAGAATTTCTCTTCTTCAGCCCATATAGAAGTGAATGACCCAAACTAGACCTGGCTAACCCTTTTTGATGGGGCCATGGTTGTGCAACTAAGTAGAAGTCAATGCAGCTTTCATTTTGGCATGCATCACTTTTCATATAATGAATTAAATTTAATTTAATGAAGCCTCAAAATATACAAAAGTGGGGAAAGGTACTCTAGAAGTGGATCCGGTGGACTCCAGCTTCAGCAAGGAAGCATCAGCAAGGAATATCTCCTGAAACCAGTATAGTGTGGATACTGGGATCTTGGCACCAGATGTTTAGGTCTGCAATACCAACCCATGTCTGCCCACAGTCACTACTGATGCAAACATAACCTGACTGAATAGGTTTTAACCTGACCACGTATCTTACAAGCCTGATTAAACGTGAAATCAGAAGTTATTTTTCTTTTGTTTTAGAGTGACAATTGTGGAATATTAAAATAATATCAAGATCTTTCTGTGCTGTGGTTTCAACCAACAGTTTGGGTTTTTCTTAAATAGCAACTTCTTCAGCTGTAAAGCATCCCATAGTGATGGCCAGCTCAAAACAACATACAAATTTAGTCTCACTGTGTCCTTTAGCTGGGACTAAGCTTTCATATAAGAAGAATCAAGTGGTGTATAATGTTTGTGACAGTGTCTAATAAAGGATGATTTGCACTTGAGAGGTTTCAATGGGACATTATACAGCACTGCTGTAGCGATATTAATTTGTGTTTGCAATACTGTTTGCTTCGCTTTTGCAGATCTAGTCTTAACACCAGTTTGATCACATCAGATAAACAGATGAGCATACCGAAAACAAAATGGAAATGTCTTTTTCACATCATTTTTGATACAAATGTCTTTTTCCAACTGGCACCAGCTGCAGCCATCTGCGACTAACTTAAGATGAGGAGAAAAGAGCTGTCATATGCATCATGCCTTCCTTCAACTCTCCCTCCAATCTACATTTTTCAGCAGAAGCAACAGAGCTGAAATCACAATAATCCTGCTGTCTGTAGCATTAAGAAACCAAAGAAAAAATTATCATTTCCATTCCTTTCCAATAAAAAAAAGCCAGCTACAAAAGGGGGAAGGAACAGTGGGACTTACACATGGTCCCTGTAGGCAAAAACTCCCAACTTTGGATGGCCCTATTTAAGAGTCATTTAATAGCAGAATTTAAAAGGCAGACTTTTTTCCTCTACAGAGACAAATTGTTACTCTGATGTTTTTCTGTTGAAACAGACAAACTGGAAATGCATTTTATTTGGAAAGAAAGATTTTGTAATTGATGTGGGTTAGCAACATCAAGGAAAATATAATAGTTTAAACCCAACCAACAATAACCACATATAAATAGGAAGTTCAAAACATCTAAAAGGAAAATAAGACTGGGAGAAATTTTCATTTCAGCCATTGCGACTCTCAGGAGGTGGGATCAGCTCAGGCCATGGGTTGAAGACATGCAGATGTGACCTAGTGGTCATAGCGCACTTCCTCAAGTTCACCAAGGACACAACTGCCCTGAGCAAAGCCTACTCAGTCCTAACAACTCGGTGCCTTACATCACTGCTTGACAGTTATTCTGTCATCATACGACAAGGGACAAGCTGCAAAGGAAGCTGATGTCTGAGTAAACCAGAAAGGTAATTGCTGTAACTAGTGGTATCAGGGACAGAGAAGTATGAAGATTGAACCTGCAAGTAGCAACCATTTCAATTCCAAGGGTGTCTCAGCCACATCTAGCAGAAAAACACAGTTAAAGCCTCAGAAAAATAAATGGATGCCTGGGGTCTAGAGATAGGTCACTCACTTTAGCTCTCTGAGGGAGGTTCATCATGGTGTCTGGCTTGAAGTCGTTCTTGTTCTTTCTGCACAGAACTGCTGTGATGATGATGATGATAACTGTAACCACAGCAATGGGAGCCAGCACTGCTGCGATGATCCACAGGTTGTTCGGGGGGTTCTTCACCACGGCTACAGAAAATTGCAAACCAAAAATCGGTAAATTCTGCTGTGCAAATGCAAGATAAAAATTGCTTCCTACACAGTCTTTAACTGTGTCCAACTAGCAGTATAAAAAGATTGTTAGTAACCTAACTATACCCTTGTATTTGTTAGGTAAAAAAAAATAAAAATAATTGGCAATTAATCAAGTCAAGGTAGATGCTACAACAGATATTACTCCAATGGCTCATTTACAGACTAAACAACCACGAAAAAAGGTTCAAGTAATACATTCTTAATTATTTTCCACAGACAAAACCATCTTATGGTAAGGTATCATGTTTGTTCAAATATACAGAGTCCATGCCTGATGTCAAAGACTTACTCGCTCAGCAAGAGTAAACTGGCAGAGCTTTTTAAAAAATAAAAAAAAAAATGCACCTAAGCATGATAAAAGTTATTGTTGATATCGGTAGGGCAATACAAAAATGCTTATCTTGTGCTCTAGAAATACTTTATCACAGTTAAGGACAAAACAAATCCATCATTTCTGAAGGAAGGGAAAGGATGAGGTTGGAAAGAGTTAATATATTTACTATTATAATATACTTGCAGATATATTAACAAAGGTATCAGGAAAAAGGCACATTTTTAGAAATGCAATGGTGCCAAAAGGTTTTTATTTCCATTTTATCCGAATAAAATCTCTTAGTATGAACCTTCAACTTTTACACACAGAAGAGATATTCCTGTGACATATGCCGGGTTCTCTCATTTAATTTCTTTCTGGAATAAATAGATTATCTTGTTTTTTGATGCTGAATTTTGCTTTAGTGAAATATTTTGTGGACTTCACTATGCTATCTCTGTCTATTTTCCTATGCCACTGATCGCTGGTGTGGACAGGCAATTGTGAGAATACCAGCATAAAGCAGCCTTTCCCCTTTCCTAGGGGACCAGCACTTTCAAATGTCATTGAGCTTATTAGCTGTCAGAGGCACTCAGCAACTCAGGATCAGACTTCAAACTCATGCCATCCTGTTCAGCAGCAGTTAGGAAAGCCACATGAAACTCTGCTTGAAGCTCAAGCATAGTCACTTTGTAGATCTACATCTTTTTGCAAAGGCCATGTAAATTGTTGGGTGATGTAGGAAGAGCACCACTAAGTACATGAAACAGTAACCACATGCTTAAAAGAAAGTTCAAAAAGTCAGATTGAAGCCTAAGATTAAGCAGTCTCTCACGGTTCAATTTTCAATAGCTTTTTTTTGGCATAAATCTAAATTACTAACTTTGAATATGTAGTCTGGGAGTGGAAGTGCTATGGGGAAGGAAAGTGAATCTGAATTTTATCAGACAGCAGTAATTTTAATTACAGACTGCTGCTGTAGGGGTACAAACAACTGTTGCACAATTATAATTATTCCTTCTAGGGAATGCAGAGGAAACTATGACCCTATGGCTAATAGGACAAACATTTAGGAACCCTGGTTTACATCCAATTCAGTTAGCAGCTTCCAATGTGCCCTTAAGTCAATCCACAGTTCATTCAACGCAGTAAGACTTTAGAGGATTTTGAAGCAAGCGTTTCATCCTGCTATACCTCAGTTCCTCACTTAGAAAACAGGAACATCCTTATTTTTTGTTATTGTTCATCTGTCTTGTCTAACGAGACTATAAGCTTCTGAGGGTAGATGTCTCTTCTTACTGTATTTTGGTATGGAATCTTCTGGTCTGCTGTAGCACAAACTATAATGAGTAAAAGGGAATAGCACGCAAAGTATTTTCTTTGGGAATACAGACAGACTACAAATACCATAACCAAAATGAAAATTTTTGGGTTTTTTTCCCATAATAAGGTATAGAACTATTTTTATCTCTTACATTACAGCTACTCTAGCTTCAGAATCTCAGTTTATCCATGGTCATAATTTCAATTTCTATATATTTTGTTCTTACAATATTCTGTGCATATTTAACTGGTATGAAAAAAAAACTACGGATGAATGAGACTGCATTATCAGACCCCCTAAGTACAAAGTTAAATCATGACCAGCAGGTGACCAAAATAAGGTCAAAGTACCCCAATAAATAACACAACTGCACAAAGAGAAATTGCTACATATTATCTATAGCTGCTTTAGTAAAAATTAAATTAAAGAAATATTCTTATGGAAAGCAAAGTAATTCAGAATTTAAATTCTAGACTTATGTCAGCAAGAAAGGAGACACTCAGGTTTAGTCCCAGTCAAGTCAGTAACAGACCATGATCAAATCAAGGATCAGGTACAGTATACTTTGCAGTCTCCGGAAATTATATCATACTTTAGCCTTCTAATTCAATCATATACTTATGGATGATACATCAGCTACTTATTGCAGTGGTTCCTTCTTTTCCTGGCACTATTAGATGTAATTATTTCAATATCACTGCTTCTTCAAGCAGAAATAATGCCATCAGGGAGTTCTCACATTTTATATGCCAACATAGAGATCCAGTACAAAAGTCCACTATGTAATTTTATTTCCATCTGGATAAATTCCTTTGCGAAGTGTAGATGTTCAGTTAGCTAAAGGCATTGATTCATAGGTTAAGCTGCTACTGCACAAACCCTCCTCCAGGCTCTATAATAGGTTTACAACTGTCAGTCAATTATACAGGAATATCCAAAACTTTTTTTTTTTTTAAATAAGTGTGCCAACAACCACTCAGTAAATGATGCAAGTCTTAAAAGAGAAATTCAAAACCACTTCACTTTTCAAGAATGAATTACTTTTTAGCTGCATTATTGTGAATTATACTCCTTTTGATCCTGAAAGTTGTTCATACATGTAAGTAGCTCTATGCATCTTCGCTTTTCTGATTTGTGTCTAAACAACATCTTCAATAATCACATCATGCACTTCATTAAGCTCTTGGTGAAAATAATTATTTTTAAACATATCCCTTTGAAACAAAAATAATCTACATTTTTCTGAACAAGTGAAAAAATAAGTGACATCTCAATAGCCCCCATAAACAGTTTCATTTTACTTTGGGTCAAGTTACTTGAATAGCAATTAGGGCCCCAGCAGTCATCAGTCTGTGGTGTCGTGGTTTAGTCAACATCAGAATTAATTCTGACTTTACGGTTCCATACAGTTGTTTAGCAGATATAAGTGCATATGTGTAAAACTGGTTGTACAGTAGGGCTTACAGTGGTTGATTAAATAACACTTGGTGTATAGCTTTGATTTACTATGGCAAAGGATTAGTCCGTCTTCCTTATGACATCTGCCTAGAGAGGCGCAGCTGAAATTTCTCAGTATGGAGGCTTCCCACAACTAGACTTGTGCCTTCACAAAGAACAAAAACACCAACATCAACAAAAAATGACTAAACCAGAATTTTAGAAAGAACTCTTACGATCAGCTTGAACTTGAATAACGTAACCTAGAGTCAAGGCCATCCTCTGGGAGTCAACAGTACTTAAAATCTTGGCAGCTGCAGTGCCCAGCAAAGGTTTCCCATTGTATAAAGTGTAGTATGTCAGTTCAGCTGGCTCCTTGGGTCCTGGAATACGTTGGATTTTTACCATCTTTCGGGAGGGGAGGGGGGGGGGCAGAAAAATAAAACATGAGAGTCGGAGAACAAATGTGTTTGTATTATACAATACATGCCAGAAGCTACTTGAAGGCATTGCAGAGGGAATAATTTCAAGACCCCATATAAGTATGATCTCCATGCAAATATTCACAGGATAAAGACTTCTCCTCTTCATAGCCCAGGCTATTAAGATTAGTGAGAACTGACTGCTGCTTTAAATTTTTTTAAAACATAATCCTGAGGTAAAGCCCAATAACTAAGGAAAGCATGCAGTAAAAAGGAGGAAAGGATCAAATGTTTGCACACCACAGTAAAGAGGGAATTCCCAAGATCTGTCCTAATATTGAAAAATTATACTTTACTAGCATATTGCAGTTGAAAAATTCCCCTCACACTTTACTTCTATACTTATTATTTTTACCCCAGACTGACAATAAAGAGAACCACACTTTTCCCACTTTATTCTGCAGAACACTATCAGAATTTTTACATTGCACATCTATCTTTTCTGAGAGCAGAGGTGGTGTCAAACACCTCAGCAATGAGAGGAAAAGGAGTTTTGCATTTCTCCTCCATTATGTTATGGACTAAAATGTTTCATGTTTTCATGGAAAACTTTAAGAAGTTTCACACTTTCAGTAAGAAAACATATTCCTTCCGTTAAATTCTTTCAGTGGAAAAAACACACAGAAGTGTGGGCAAATGAGAAAAGTAGCAATTTGGTTTTATGTCTCACAACAAACAGTTCTTGAAAAGCATCATGTAATTAAAAAGAAAGCAATAACATGTCATGCTATTTTTGAAGATAGATTCTCTTTGAATCCCCCACAACTGGCAACAGTTGGTTAAATTTGTGAGAAAATAAGATCCCATTCAGTACTTTGAAATGAAACTTTGCTAAACAAGAGAAAGATGATTAATAAATTACTTAGGACTGGAATCTCTGTTTCATTATGTGATCTGTGGCCACACAATTTGATGACTAACCCTTTACAAAGACTGCTTCATAGCTTCATACTTTCCCCATCTCCCCCAACAAAAAAGAAAAAAGTAAGTTCTATCTTTACCGTGTTAGCTAGGAAAGGAAGACCTAGGAAGTTTCTTTTTTTTTTTTTTTTTGGTAGCTTAAGAACAAAAGCCTGGGATTCTTCATTATGTTGAATTTTCACTAAAATATATACTTTGTACCAATCCTCATAGCAACCAAAAGGAAAATGTTTATTAACACTGATTAACTGACAATTTCTGGAAGATGAGAGGCATGCAAGCATGGCTGACTTCAGAAAAAGAAGTCCATTAGTAATGCCATGCACACAGCACTCACTGCTTTGGTATTCATGTAAAAAAATAATAATAATATCAAACCAAATAAATAATATTTTTTTGCACACAAAATAAGCCAGTACGCATGCAAACAAAGCATTTTTTTTCCAAACACATATCTAGGTACAACTAATGTTGCATTGACCACCTGCACAGTGTAGCTGCCCACAGTAGTAGCACGTCTGAGTCTTCTTCCTTGCTGATGGGACATCATAAACAGAGGGGCCAAACGCTGCTCCATTAGCCTTGCAAAACTCTGATTGTTCAGCCCCAGTAACGCAATATCAACCCCTTGAATAACTGTGGGAACGAAGAAAAAAAATGATGTATCAGCACATCTTATATATACTCAAATTAAGTAAGAAGTGGTCTGCAGGACAGTTTGGGAAAGGGATGTACTAACTAGCCTAGAAGAAAAATAGCTAGACACTAGTAAACCCTTTCAGTAAATTCCCAATGAGGATATTAAGTGCTTCTGTTTCAGCCCCTGCACTGTTCTCAGAAAATGTCAATGATCTATGAGGGAAGAGAATCCTCCAAAACCATTGGCCTTCCAGGCCTTCAGTTCACCAAAACAACTCCAGGAAGCACCTACTCGATGAGCTTCAGTGCAGAAACTCTGTGAAAAGCTATTTGAGAGCTGCCAGCTTTTATCCTTATCACCAGATGCTCCTGTGAACTAAAGTTTTTCATCCAGCAGTTTTGAAGCCCGATGTTAGAATTTTGTACAACTCCATTTAAAAGAAAATTATGTATGTTTGAGAGCACTGAAAACTGAATATTTAAAAAAAAAAAAAANATAGTATCAACAATACTCCACTGCAAGAAGTGCACAAAGGCAAGAAAAGGAGTGATAGGTTCATGGGGTCCAGATGAGGAGGAGCCATTCCCTTCAGAGGATCATAATCCCTGCATAAACTTATTTTTAATCTCAAAATCTCTCTCATGGCTACCAAATCACACAGTTATTGGAAGCAGAGTATAGAATTTAATCAGTTTCATGTCAGGTACATTTGCTCTCCTGAGCATTAAAGAATTTCAGGTGCAAACACTTGATTAGAAAGGCTTTGGTATCTACTCACTCAAAATATTCCTGGGTAAAAGGGTCTCTTTCTTGCCCAGTTAGGACTTCTAATGCCAAAATGATTGCAAATGAGCATGTGACACCAGTGAAATGACTGTGATAAAACAAGTACTTTGAACCCTAATAGCATTCTCTGCATCTTCTTTTCCATCAATAGAAAGCTACGTGTTCAGTTATTCGGGTGAAAGATGCAAAAAGTCCTGGATGCAGCCAGAGTTAACAAATCATAACAGAATTCCTCAGTTTTATAGCTCACCTTTCTTCCTCGTTTATGTGTACAGGCCTCTTGATTTCAGATTGAAATCCAAGTCCCAGAGTACATGAAGAAAAAACAAAATCAAGCTTGTCAGAGTTTTAAAACTCTGGCAAGATAATACTGGTTTAAGCCCTTCTGAGAGCAAAGTAACATAGACTCTGAGGCGAGCGTTGGATGCAGGAGACATCTCTTGCTCAAGATGAAATCCACAGTTATGCCCCAGAGTTATTTTAAATACATTTTCCCAGCTGAATACTAGGCAAAGGTTCAGTGGGTGGCCACTTATTTTTGTGTAAAATTTGTGCACCAGTGTGGTTATACAATCAAGCACTAAAAAGTTTTATCTGACGTCCACAGAGGAGGGAAGGAAATTAAAAAGTACCTGTTATTACCCAGTAGTCTCTAGTTGACTCGGAGACATCAAGGTTTGGATATTCCAAAGCTTTAAAATAAAAGTTAATTATGTCATAATATTCCAACATCTTATACTTCATATATCCCCAAGCTATTTGGTTAACCAGACACAATAAATAAAATTGAACTACTATCCAGGAGGGGACCTAAAGACATAATTTCCAGGATTACAATTTCTCTTCTGTCTGAAAAAGGACATCAGCGGTAAACTACAAGTGCTGCTGTACAATGTAGAACATCTATCTTCTGTTGCCAAAGTGTTGGTTGGTGCATTGTCTGGGGCAAAGCCAAAGATTGGCTTAAGAAAGCCAAAAACCGGTATGTAATATGCAGGTGTCTGTTATATACATTTCTGCTGCTTTCTCTCTGTGAGTAATCCCCTGGGGAAAACAAGGTGACATTCTGTGATGAGTCTGTGATTTAATCCTTACTTAACCTAGACCAACATTTTAACCAAAAATAATAATAAAACAAACCAGGATCACATTCTGCCAGTCACAGAGCACAGTTCCACCTGAATTACAAACGAGACTAACAGAACCGTGAACACACCTTAGAGCGTGGCACTCTCGCTCTCTCACTCCGCTCCATTTAAAGTGTTACCACCGTATGTGTTTACATCTGTGAGGAGCTGATGTTTGACATTTTGATAACTCTGCCATCTCCAAAGTGCATTATGCTGTAAAGTCCAATCTGCTGTTAATTCATTCCACTACAACATTTTTCCAATAGATTTATGCAATGTGGAAAGCTTAATTCAGAAATTATTTTTTAAAATATCCTTGCTTTGCACGTTGACACACTGCTATTGAGTTACCTTGATTTTTATTCAGTAAAGTAGCTTGAAATAGTAAACATTGTGAAGAGTGTGATTACACACAGTAACTGCTTTTGAGGAGGAAGTTCACGGCATGTCCCAAGCTGTGCATTTCCATGACAAACTGCAAAGGCTCTGGAGGAGCCACCAGAGTCTACCGGGAAATAACAGCCTCTGAAAACAGCCGTAATATTTGTTTGATAAACTGAAACAACTGCACTGCCACATGAATAAGCATCAAACACTTTTCAAAGCAAACATTTTCACCAGACAAGCTACCAGTCTGAAGTCATAAATACTACACACACATTAAGTTCACGGGCTTGCTTTATGGGAATAAAACCAGCAACTCCAAAACGAAGCATAAGCCATTACTTGTTAAAGGAACACTAGGCTAAAGACTTTATCATGTCAGTTCATTACATACAGGGTTCAGCAGATTCCACACAGCGCAATATATTGCACAAGACTCTTACTGTGTGAAAAAATGTCTTCTACAGTTCCTACCTATCCTACCAAGCATAGATCTGTATTGCCTTTGAAAAAAGCACCACAATCCTTTTCTTATGTAACAGGCCAATTTTGGTAGCCAAAAATTTGAATCAAAAGCAGCTGCTATCAAAACTCTGGGCTTTCTCCTTGTGTTCCTGGATGCCTCCTGAGGACAAGACCTGCACACAAGGCATTCTTCTGACAGGGTCCCTCACCAGTGATGAATAGGAAGGACCCTGTCTGGTGACAGATAGTCTACATTCATTTCCATGTCCCCATGCAAACCATTTGTCAACAACCTACCTCCACTTTCCCTTGCCTGCAGAAGGACCTGATGGAAACACACACAGCCCAGGATTGGTCTCTTACCCTGTGATGGGAAGTCTGATTCACAAGTGCAGCAATGCAGTGCAAGAACTCACCATCGGGCAGCTTTGCCAGCAGCCATTTGGTTGCAACTATCTGATTTGGACAGGCAATACCTTGGAAATAACCTAAGTTCCTTCTCTTTCAACTGGACAGGGTTAGCTGTGACTCCTGACCACCTCACACCAGGCAGCGACCTCTTACACCACAGAAAGCAGAGTGTTCATTGTGCAAGTAACTGATTAAGGTTGGCACAAGATAATGTCTGCTGCTGGGCTCTGTAAATAAGACAGACTGACCAAATCTGTAACTTGTAACTTGCCCTCTGCACACTTCCCAGGAGACTGGTACTGCTTTTTCTTATAACCAGAAAACCAACAAACACTGTAATAATTTCATGTCAAGCTACCAAATCCTGACCATAAAGACATACTTGACTCTACCCTTGTATGCCTGTTTCAATACTTGTGAAATGAAAAATTACAAGCTACTCCATTAGGGGTTTAGCCTTATCAGTGAGTTTGATAGCTATTAGAACCTTACCTAGACCATTACTGGTACTTGAGCCCAGTATTGCGTATTTAGCAAGTACCTCAGGAAGATGTAGACACAGTGAAGGGATAACATGGCTCTACAGCAAGCTTAATTTCATGTACCAGTTTTAACAAGCAGATTTACCAGAAATCTCTTGTCCCTTTATTTTAGGGAAACAAGCACACAAACTCAGAGAGCATATGCATCACACGGTCTGCCCAGACAAAACTTTCGCTCTCTATACTGCTGAGGATGAAGTTCAGCAAATATACTGACCACTTTTGAAATGAAGCACCACAGACAGAGCTCACCCAGTCCCCAAACACACATTCAAAGCAAGTTACCCAGTCCTGTGACTGGAACAAGCACTGGAGGCTGAGCTTTCCACAGAAGTAGTAAAGGGCTATCTATGCTGGAGATTAACTTTATAGGCTGCACTATTTTTTTCCTAAAATGAAAAACTGAGGAAACTCTGTGGTTTGTTTTATATAAAACTACTACAGTCTAAATCTTTTTTTAATGACAGCATATATGTGTTTTTTCTTAATTATCTTCCAGTGTTTCAAGCAGTTGATGTAAAAATAAACTCAGAAGCTACCCCCTACCTAATCTACTCCGCTATTTTTTGTTTGTTTAAAAAATAACTTTAAAAAGCAGTCAGCAAAACCACCTATGATCTGTGAGCTTGGTGACAAAGCTCATAGTGCTTGCAAAGCAAAAGCCTGACACTGGCTAATCTGAAGGAGAGGTGAGCTGGGAAGCACGTACTTACATTCTGCGATGGTGAGAGGCGGGTAGGTGAGATAGAAACCCACCAGCTCAGCTGACAGCTGATTAAGAAGGTTGCTGGAAATAGTGCCATTTAGAGTTGTGCTGTGATTGTTCACTACATAAAACAGAGTGACAGCTTGGGAGACATTGGAGGTGTTCAAAATCTGAAACAGAGGTAAAGAAATAATGTGTAACTGCATTTCAGCTCATCTGAAAACAGAAAAAAAAAAACATAACTGAATAAAAAACCCAAAACCAGCGCAAAAAAAAAAAACCACAGGGAAGAAGTCAACTTTAACAATGGATTAGGCACAGCTCACTGAACAGGACTGTGTAAACACAGTTTGCATGTGCTAAAGTAGGAACTGAAGTATCAGAGTTACTGGAAGACAGAAGTAGGCATAAAAGGTGCAGGCAGAAAAGGTGCAGTCAGGACTGAAAATATTATTCTCTGCTTTTTACCAGGAAACCTAAGACAAGGGAGAAGATGCTTATTAGAAAAAAATGTGCAGGATTCAATGCAGGGGAACTGGACCTGTACACCTTGCTCCTTTTGCTGCCTTCCTATCCAGACCCACATCTTTTGCATATGAAATAAAAGGACATCATGAGTTCAAGAAGCACCTGGACGATGCACTCAGTCACATGCTCTGACTTGGCTGGTCCTATGGGGAGCCAGGAGTTGGACTTGATGATCCTATGGGTCCCTTCCAACTCAGGAGATTCCATGGCTCTTCTGTTCCTAACATTACACAATTACGAGCTCTCCTCCCCACTTCAGCCTCATGCCAGTCTCTTCCCCAAATCTGATGACTGCATATAAGGATCAATTTTATTTAGAGAGTACTGGATCAGATCCTCAGACACCAGTTTTATGCGGGAAGCAGAGGGGTGAAGGTGGGACAAGAGTGGAAAAAAACATGTCCCAGGAAACTCATGCTCTGGAACAACAGGTGTTAGGTGGGGTATTTTGGCTACTGATACTGTAGGTAGGGCTGACAGCATTTAGCACTCATTAATGTTGCTAAGTACTCAACCAAATGATGAAAAATATTTTATAAATTATTAAAAAAAAACAAACCACAACATAAAAATGGTATAATAAAAGCATCAGAAGAGCTAAGGGTCAAATCAAAGGTCTTACACCTTATCAACAGCCAGGAACTGATGTTTTAGTTATTCCTGAAGGGCGTTGTCCCACTAAACATATAAAGTTATGCAAAAAATCAGACCCTTAATAATGAATTTTGGTCTGTGAATGAAGAACTAGAATACACAACCAAAAGGAAAGCAATATATTCCAGTAACTTAGATGCTGCAAATGCTACACGTGACACTATACCTTAATAACCTCACTAAGAGCAACTAATACATTAGAATAACATATTCAGTAAAAATATATCAAAACATTAAACCAAATTTTTATTTTTATTTACATTCCACTAATTGATTTAACTTCAAACGGTAAAATTCAAATTCATAGAAATAACAGCAACAGTCTTCCACAAATCACACATTTCTAAGTTTTACTATAATAAAACAATCGTATTTCAGATGAAAGCATAAGTTTACTTCCATAGTGGCTATCAAAGACATTATGTTGAAATAACCAGCTTACACATAGGAAAGAGTAACCCAGAGAGTTTGGCAACAGACATTGGCAAACAATGCAAGTTGTACCTGAACTGTCAAGTTGTTGCTGGTGTTTAAAACCTTCCTTTCAGCATCCTGAAATGCTCTCTGTAACCGTTGCTCCATGGTCTGAACAAATTTGCATGACTGGATATTGTCTGTTTGACCCACAAACTGTAGCTCTAGAAAAGGAACAATCTATTTGTATGTGGATAAAATATTCTTGGTCGTATAATTCCTATAATACCAGACAGCAAAATGATCAATTTACAAATTAAGCAGGTGAAAATAATGCCACCTAAGATCAGCTTACATCACTGAAGCACTGCACTAGACCAGCGTTAAGAAAAAACACAATTATTAAATTGCATTATCAGAGCTGAGACTCCCCACAGAGAAATTGTTTCTGCAGTTATATATAAGACAGTAAGACCAGTTCATTATACAAGTACACAGAGCCAGGCAGTACGTGAAATCATTCTAAAATATGAGTTACACTCTTAAATCTTGAAGGTCATGTGCTCTTGCAAGACATAATTAATCATAATATTGATTCTCATTACGCTCGTGTTAGGAAAAATATGCTTAACCAGGTTAAAAGTAGTAGTATTTGTATATAAATACATAAGTACACACATAAGAAATGTTTTTACCATCAAGTATGTTGTTTTACAGCACACTTTGCCCTCTGGTACCTTCTACCTTTCTGCTGCACTGCAACTGCTTTGGGTCACACAATGAACCTGAGTCTGATGGCAGTGACCCAGGTCAAACCCAAGTAGGTCCAGCCAGAACAATATATACACATATACACATGTCTCTCATCTTATCGTACTCCAAAGAACTACAGAGGTTACTGTTCAACCTGCCAATTGAAGTCCATTTTAATCAAACCAAGACTCCATCAAGCGTACTGGCATGACTGATGCAGTGCCACTTCACTCTGCAGCAGCGCCACAGAGGTGACAGCAAGGGTGAAAGAGGGTCATCAGCCCTGTGCACTGAACCGGTCAAACACCCCCCCACACAACCCCAGGTGCAGATGTGCAGAACCTCACTCACCTGTTTTCAGCTGGTAGTGGTATGCGGGAAGGGGCTGCCACGGAATGGCCAGGGCCGCCACGGACTGGAGATGTGGTACATGCTGCTTTATGTCTGCTGTGGCGTTGCTAATGCCGTATGCAAGAAGCCTTTCAATCACAGCAGTTGGCATAAAGACCAGTCTGCCCCATGTAACATAGTAACCAACTGTTACATTATTTGATTGCTCCAGGATTTCAACCTAAAACATACAGGGAAATTTTTAAAGTTACTTTGTTTGCCGTCCAAACACTATTTGACTGAACTTCTCAACCCAAATATAATTGCTTTCTAGGGTTATTATCCTGTAACTCCCCAGAAGCCCTACAGGATCAGCCAGTGTCACAGCAGGGAGTATTAGTTGAACTGCTCAGGAAGCTTCAGACCAAACCCATGCAAAGTGTGCTCCAAACTGAAGGAGTGCAGTATTGCTACCACAGCCCACTTACCTCTAAATTCAACTGGGGTTTCATTTGTTGGTATATACTGGGCATTTTACTTACTAATAGAAAAATAATATCTATCTCCTACTTCATACATGAAGCTCACTGATTTGGTGCACGTATCTATTATTGCAAGTTTGGACACAGATTTTTGAAAGATTAAATCTTACAATATCTGACACCTGAACCTTGACTCTCTTTTCTGTACTGTTTGACCTACGCTGTCCCTGACAGTTAAGCTATCACCTACACGAGTAGAAATTACAAAGCACAGGAACGAAGGTACTGAGAGCTAAAACACGAGTTGAGTTTCACCTCAAAATTCTGTATTTGCCAAAAGGTCTAATCCTTGGAATTGGTCCTCCACATAGGTTTTAGTTGACTTGCTTCTCTCAGGTTTACAAGAAAGAGAGAAAAACAACCCTGACAGTTTTCATTGCTGCTGCTAAAATTCAGGAACATAAAATTCCCAAATCAAGTGACATCACCCAAACTTACAGCAACAGAGCATGAGGACAAAAGCTGACCTATGTTGAGAAAAATTGCTTTCTTCCTTACCAGTGGTTTGGTGACTATAAATCCATCTAGGACTCAGCATAAACCCCTGAGTGCACAGGGACCTGTGTGATAGAGAAGAGCACCCCAACAACCCACCTAAGCCCACTCTCACACACAACAGTGCAGAGGTTTGTGCAGTTTAGATGCAAAGTGAGGAACACATCTCCGTTTATTTTCAATAAAGCCTGCTTTCTACTTGTTGGGGTTTTCATCCCTGTGTAATTGCACTTGCCAGGTACTGGGTATTCAAACCAGGGAGCGGACTGACAGCAGTGACACCCCATTTACCAGCCCTGCTCTTGCAATTGATCCAGGCTGAGCACAGCACCACTCGGCTGACTGTGAATTGGAATTATTCCTGAGCTGCAGGGGGAGGAGGAAATGCTGTCAGCAGTTGTTTCCCCAGAGCATACGAAAAAAAGAGTTGCATTTCTCTCGTCCACTTCATCAAACAAAATAGCAAAAGCTTTGGAGAGGTCCCTATACTTTCAGAGCCCAGAGTGGGTGCCACTTATGCCTGTTTTCCATGGAAAAGCTTGGTGTCCCCCTCCAAGATGCTTCCTGCATCCAGAAACACCACTGGAGCTGAAGCCAGCTGGGATTATCCTGGTGGGAGAGCTGTTTTGGCAAGATTATGCAGGCAAGCCAAGCACTTACCTGAGCACTGACATTTTGGTTGAAAGCTTGTCTCAGCACTTGGCTGAGTCCTCTCCTCACGCTCTCCTTGAAGGCATTGCTGGTAAATATCCTCCTTGTGTTCAGAAACAAAACTGTGGAACAAACAAAGCCACAGGTTCCCATTGCCATGCTACTGTTGCATTTTTAAATTACTTTATATTGCACCAGCTGGGTGGAGATCATCAAAGCAGCTAGCAACTGCAGCAGCTAGCAACTGCAGCAGCTAGCAACTGCAGCAGCTCCAATGGGAGCAAGAGCTGCAGGCCTCAGCACCATCCTGAGCTCCCCATCCATCCCACGGCAATAGCCCATTGTTTCCAGAGAAAGGTCTCACAAATGCAATTTCTTTAGCAACAACAAGAAGTCTTTGCCAAGCTGCCATTCTCAGTGAGGTACGATGCCACTCTGCCTGAGGACAGGCTGGTGCAGCACTCTCAAGGGACTGAGCTGGTGCCGCACAGGCAGGCCTACGTGTGCTTCATACCTTCACGGACAGAGTTGAATAGACAAAGAAACCAAAGAAACCTCCACTGCTACAGTTATTTTCAATTAGGAAGCATAGGTACACTTTCTGTATAAATATTACCGTTACCTTTTTCTTCTCTTATTATTGCAGAAATAACTTTATTGTTGCACCCAAGTACTTTCACTCGTACTGTATACAAGCTACTCTTACCTTCAGAATTAGTTGTTGCACTCATCGTACTACCGATGTAGGTATTTAGCAGCTACTAAATCCACACTAGGTCCAAAAGCTGTTAATTTTATTGTTCCCTGTATCATTCAGTTCTATACAAGGTCATAAACCCTTTTATATAGCTGTTATTCTTTGCTAAGATCTCCAAGACACATGCATCATCTAGTGCCATACTATCATAAGGAGTCCTTACAAAGCCTGAGCAAGGGACCTCTCCAGACCCCTCTAGTTCAGAGTTCTTGCTGCTAAGGAAAGCGGTGTATAAAAAACAAAAAGTGCTAGAGCCAGAAGTAGTACAGTTTGTATAGAAACCTCAAAGCCCTCCTATTTTGAAGTGTTCAACTCTAAATACTATGCATCATTTTGAAATGAAATTGTAGAATTGGGTCTTCATATAAAACCAGAATTAGGTATTCATATGTGAACAGGGACAAAGACAGGTTACTGCATGGACTTCAGCGGCATGGACTCCTTGCTGCAAGCCTCACGTCATTCCAGGTTGGCACTCCACATAGGCGGCTCCACTAGCTCCCTGCGGTGACCCAGTGAACTTAGAGCACCAGCTCTCACTACTGCACACTGCACTGTAAAAACCAAGCTACAAATAAGGCCAATGCCACCCTCATACTATCAACCCTGATTCTCTCCATCCAGTTTGTCACTGCAACAGCCTTGTCCCCAAAATAATCACTAATGTGCCCATGTTCTTTGCCACTGAAGTGTATTTCCCACTCGTCACCAGTTGCCCCTCACAGACAAGCGAGGTCCTTTACACAAATTAAAAGGCCTCCCATACCTGTTTTAACCATAAGGTTCTTGGAGAGATGGCAATCCAGGGGAGGAGCTGCTGTCATGTTAGCGAAAGCCACTGCTGCTGTGGTTTCAGGAGGAGCAGAAGAGCTTTCCACTGGAGTAGGGGGAAGCCTAGTTGTTTTCGCTGATGCTGTAATAGATGTCAAAGCTGCTGTAATTGTCAGTGGATATGAGGTTGATGTTTTGGTGATTTCTGAGCTTGGGAACTTCTGGGTGTCAGTTATGGTTGTTTCTATCTGCCTTGGCACATGTGGTGTGGGTGCAACTGTGGAAGTTGTGACGAGGCTGCTTTTAGGGGTTATGAGTGTAGCTGTCATATCCACAGGTGATGCAGTTGTGTTTCTTGCTGCAAAAGGAAAATCTGTATGTGTTTCTACAGAGTTTAGATCTGATGCCAATTTTGTGGCAGTGTTATTTTTTGTTAGTGTCAGTATCGGTGTGTTTAAAGCCATCACAGATGGCAAAGGTGTGTTATCAGTGCCTAGAGAAAAGAAGGAAGAAGCTGGCACTGGTGAAGCTGGAGATGATTTTCTTGTTAGTGGTTTTGCTTCTGAAGTTCCTACTGTAGGTATTGCACCAGAAGATACTCCAGATAACACTGTAATGACAGAATGGGTAAAGTCGGTTGTTGACAAAAAAGGAGAAATTAGTGGTGTGGGTGATGCATGGACAGAGGTTATGATGACTGACTGCAGAGCACTGGTGGTAGGGGTTTGCACTCGTGGTAGGGGTTTGCAATGGGATGCCCTCAGTAGCTTTATTAGACATATTACTGGAAACTAGACTATGTCTTGTAGCACTCCTGTCCCATTCCTCCACACTAAAAGCAGTTGGATTTATCAGTTATCAGCTGTAACCAAATAACCAGAAGACTCTAAATGGTCATCTGCAAGTTCTGGAAGATCTCCAGATCTTCTGTCATCTTCTGTAATAAAACTGTACAAGAGAGATGTGAGGGAAGGTTGGAAAGGGGTACTCAACTGGTAGCATGCTGTGGATGGCACTGTTTCCATAGCTGGCCAAAAAAGTCAAGTTGTCAGGGAGCTGAAAAACCAATGTTGGTGTTGTGCCTAAATTTTTTGTCAGCAAAGTAATTTTTCCAGCATCAGCTGTTAGTGATTTCAGAGAGCTAGAGAGAGCACCAGTATCATTAACAGGAAGCACGTGTAAATGGAGAGGTGCTTCACAGTGTAGAATGGTTTTAACTTCTCCTACAGTAAAGGAATGAGAAACACTTCCAATTGTGTTCCATTCTTTTTTTTCAGGGGATCAGGCACCGTCAAAGTAGTAGTAAGGAATTAATACTGAAGAAGAGACTTTTCAGTGCAAATCCTGGCAGACAAACTGAGGAAGTGTGGCCTGAAGAGTAGTGAGGTGGATTGAGACCTGGTTGAAGGGAAGAAGACAGCGAGTTGTGATCAATGGGACAGAGTCTGGCTGGAGACCTGTAACTAGTGGAGTCCCACAGGGGTCGGTACTGGGACCAGTACTGTTCACTGTATTCATTGATGACCTGGATGAGGGAGTAGAGTGCACAGTCAGCAAGTTTGCTGATGACACAAAGCTGGGAGGGGTGGCTGACACACCAGAAGGTTGTGGTGCCATTCAACAAGATTTAGACAGGGTGGAGAACTGGGCAGAGAGAGATTGAATGAGATTTAATAAGGGCAAGTGCAGGGTCTGGCATCTGGGAAGAAACAACCCCAGATACCAGTATAGGTTGGGGACTGGCCTGTTGGAGAGCAGTGTAGGTGAGAGGGACCTAGGGGTCCTGGAGGACAGCAGGATGACCATGAGCCAGCAATGTGCCCTCGTGGCCAAGAAAGCCATGTATTAGAAGGGGGGTCACTAGTAGGTCAAGAGAGGTTCTTCTCCCCCTCTGCTCTGCCCTGGTGAGACCACACCTGGAACATTGTGTCCAGTTCTGGGCCCTTCAGTTCCAGAATGACATACAACTCCTTGAAAGAGTCCAGCTCAGGGCCACCAAGATGATTAAGGGAGTGGAGCATCTTCCTTCTGAGGAAAGGCTGAGGGAGCTGGGTCTCTTTAGCTTGGAGAAGACTGAGGCGTGACTTCAGTGTTGTTTATAACTATGTAAAGGGTGAGTGTCAGGAGGATGGAGCCAGGCTCTTCTAAGTGTTGGCCAGTGATAGGACAAGGAGCAATGGGTCCAAGCTGGAACATAGGAAGTTCCATGTGAATATAATGAAAAAAAAAATTTTCACTGTGAGGGTGACAGAGCACTGGAACAGGCTGCCCAGAGAGGTTGTGGAGTCTCCTTCTCTGGAGACATTCAAGATCAGTTTGGACACATTCCTGTGTGATTTAATCTGGGTGATCCTGCTCAGGAAGGGGATTGGACTAGATCTTTCTAGGTCCATTCCAACTCCCAACATCCTGTGATTCTGTGAAATGCATCCATGCCAAATTTTGGAAAACTATTTAATTTCACTCCAGTGAAGGAGAAATTCAAAATGTTTTGGCTAAAGTCTGCATGTGCATAGCTTATTAAGGGGGTGGAAAAGAGCAACTGCTTATTTGTATTAATTTTCTTTTGCAGATCTGAAACTACCAAGTATGGTGCATAGTACTCAGTTTCTGATGGAAAAGTACTTGGAGGACTTCTTAATGCAGTTCTAGCTGAAGTTTTTACTGAAGGAATACTAGTGCCAGCTGAAGGCAGCAATATATTGGTCCACAGCGAAGCTGAAATTGCTACTTCAGGAGGGCTGACATGATCTAAATTGCTTTCAGAGTCCACACTCTAAATCCTAGACAAGCTGGACTGGTGGTGAAGCACTGTCATGGAAACTGGTGGTGGCCACATACCTCCCACTGGAGGCACAACAGAGGCAAGTTGCTTTCTGGCCACTGAAAGTGAAGTCTGACCAGAGGTAAAATGATTTAAAGCTCTTGGAGGTGAATATTCCACATGTGGGGTCACAACACCAGATACTCTCATATTTCTGTCTTGATTTGCAGTTGCCTCTGGATTTTCTGCAGCACCAGGCAGAATATCTACAGTTACAAAGATACTAGCAGTAGAGGTATTTGTGATAGCAGAGTCAGGTTCTGAAAGGCCTGCAGTGGAAGTAATTAACAGCACAGCAGCCAGATCAGGACTAGTCATGCCCATTTCTAGAACAGTACCTAGTATGTGTGATCCTACGGCCAACTCACTCATTTGGATATCTGGAGAAACACTGGAAAGCTGAGATCCATAAAGGCAGAACACTTAGCATTAAAGTTTGTGGACATCTTTGCTGTCATCCCTTTTGTGAAAGGCTGTTGAGCTGTTCTTGCCACAGGAGAGCCATCAGAAGGTGGGACAGTATGTGCAGAATCAGGTGTCCATTGCATGGCACTTGCCTGATAAGCTCCATCAGTCAGGTCTTCAGCAAAAGTCCAACTCAGAGCCACCGAGTGCTGTGAGGAAAAAGTCAAAAGGACTTGCAAAGCATCCTCATCAGCCACTGCCTGTGCATGCTGTCCTAGTAAAGGTGTCATTTGTCTCAGTAAGGGAGACCTTGTGCTTGTCGAGGAAGAGTCTGTAGCATTCCTAAAGAGACAAACTGTTTCATTTCTAAATGCTCGTGCCAGCAGCACTGCATCATGGGCACGCTTTGTCCTGGACTAAGTGATTTTGGCAGTGAGAAGGAAGACATGCTCTCTGCTGGGCTGGAGACCCCAGCCAGGCTCTCGGAAGCTGATGACAGAAACAGTGCACTGGTAGAGCCCACAGTGAAGTTAGTGCTGCGGAAGACTGAGGCTGGCTCTCTTGGGGTATTAGATGTGGAATATGGAAGACTGATGTAGGAACCTCTGCTTTATCCTGAAAAACTAATGATGACAGAGGAGTGGCATCACCGTTTCTGTCAGTCAACACTGCGTTAAATTGCTGACTATTTGCTGTTACTCCAGTGGAAGACACATTACACATACTGTCATTAGGAAATTGTGACAGGCTTCTGGATGTGACTGGGAGGGAAGACTGGTATTTTTTTGACACAGTAATATCAGAGTATACAGACAAAAAAAAAAAAAGCAGTCCTTTCTGAAGGAGGCCCTTTTCCCACTAATTCTGTGAAATGCCCTGCTGTTGATCCAAAGTGACTGAAAGGCACAGTACCATTAAACAACCCAGAGGCCCTTCTGGGGATCACCACACTGGAGTGTGCTACAGCAACTGTGCTTAAAGGACTATTTTGCTTTCACTAACCCACAAGCTGGGTGATTCTGTGTTGAAGAAACCTCCAGGATCTGCAGACAAAGGCACTTTGACGTGCAGTACAGCTTGTTTAGAGAAGTTAACAGTATGAGGTGACTGAATTACCAATGAGGAGAATGATGATGGAAGAGCAGAAAGCAGGTCTGATCCTGATGTGCTTTCTTTTGAAATGGAGGGTGTTTCTAATGGTATTAGCTGAAATGGCACAGCTGTATTCAGATGCATCACTGATGGGGTAGTGGACAATGTGGCAAACATACCAAGTTGAGGCAAACCTGATACAGCAGCTGTTTCATCTGCATCATGGGATGATGACCTCAGAGGAAATTCAGCTGAAACTTCAGCAGGTTCCTGTGATGCACTGTTCCCACTGCCTTGATAAAGAGATGGCAACAGCTGAGTTTGATCCAAAGTCCTAGTACGTGTGCCAGTCAGTGTTGTTTTTATCATCTGAAGCAAGTTCCCATTTTCCAAAGTCTGTCCCATAGAAATATCAGCTACCGAGGAAGTCTTGGTCAATGTGGAAGGCCGTGTTGGTGATAGTATAGATCTCCAGTCAGGAAAAGAGCCTGTAGAAGGAGCAACATAGATATGCTGCTGCCTGACACCTGTAAGATAATAGGTAGAATGAGTATATTCTTTCCCAAGAGGAAGAGTTGTTACCTTGCTGAAAGGCATCACAACAGAGTGTTTAGCAAAATTAGAGAGCTTATTTTGTATTGAAACATCACAACAAAAAAAAAAAAAAAAGAGAGAAAACTAAAAGGAGAAAAACACACAAACACCAGTGAAAGGTACAGTGCGGCAGATATAAATCACTCAAGTAATTTAATCTGACAGAAGGATAAAGGAGAGTTTCCTTGGCCATGCTATTTCAAAAAACTACTTTTAACTAGAATGGTTCAACATACTAGGAGACACCTTTGTAAGCTTGGTCAATTCTTGAGGACATCATAAGTCACCCTATGTCAAAATATTACGTGAGAAGTTGGGTTTAGAAGCAGTGAAGAAAGGGAATAGATTTCTGACAACTTCACTGAGTTGGCATGCAGTCTGACATGGGAACAGAGTCAGCATTGGCTGGGTTCCTGTAGGATGCATCTGGAGGTGCTCATCTTGCCAGTTCTAATAATGCATGCAATTATAGACACAAAAGGAAGAAAATAAAACAGGGATGAACATGACGAAAGGGGGGGCAAGATCCAAAACAAATTAGGAAATTAAACTCCTTTTTTGATATGCACAGATGTACAACGCCGCATTTCAAACATCAGTTTGCTCTACATTCAACACCAGTGTTCCTAAGCTTTGTTTTCTTAAAATGATTACAGTTATTCTAACATCATAGCATGGTAAATCTCACATTACTACTAATTTAAAGATAAAGATTCACTCAAGAGTAACATTTAAGGGGATTTTTTTCCTCCCTCCCCACCACCAAGATAATAGATCAAAACTCAGTACTTTCTCCCACACCAAGCTGTGCCCCTTGCATAGCTAAACAGAGGCACGAGACAGAGCGAGTCCCTGTCCTCTGACTCCAGCACATTTGGAACACAGAATTACAGAATAACTAGGTTGGAAAAGTCCTTTAAAATTGAGTCCAACCATACCTGTCCTCTCCTAAACCACATCCCTAAGCACCTCACCTACCTGGGGCAGTCTGTTCCACACCCCAACAACTCTTTTAGTGAAGAATTTCTTCCTGACATCTCATCTGAACCTGCCCTGGTGCAACTTGAGCCATTCCCCTTGTCCTATCACCTGTCACTTGGCAGACAAGACCATCACCTGCCTCACTACAACTTCCTGTCAGAAAATGACAGGCAGGGATAAGGTCTCCCCTCAGCCTCCTCTTCTCCAGACTAAACACCACCAGCTCCCTCAGCCAGTCCTCAGAAGATTTTTTTCTACATCAGCCAAACACAGGCATCAAACACAGAGGATACCAGCTTCTTCCATACATGTAATGGTATGGAAGAACAACGAGGGGCAGACCTTGGGATACATGGTTATCAAACAACCTGGACACCAGTTCCAGACACTGAAGAACCTAAGGGTTAACAAAGCCAACAGCACCAACCACCCCCATTAACAGGATCCAGCAACAGAACACACAGAGCAAGAGAGGAAAATGGGTCATGCTGCACCTATTTAAAGCTGAATTTCCTTCTTGCCATGCCCTTGTGCTTCAACAACCATCATCCATATGCGCAGTCCAAACTAGATGATTAGACTAGTTCCTTCAGGCTCCTGTGTGCATTCAACAGTAACGTGCTGGAATTACATTTAATGTGGTATTTTCAGTCTATTAAAAAAAAAAACAAACCACACACACCCCACAAAACAAAACACAGCACCATCCCCAAATAAACCAGATACCTCCTTTTATCCATTTAAGAGCTTTTTTTTTAGCATATCACCTCTGAATGAATGGCCATACTGAAACATGAATTCAGAGCTTTCTTATGAAACTTTAGCACTTAGCAAATGCAACTCCTAAATGGGAATTAAACACGTCAATATTTGCTTGCTTTCTAACATAGGAAAATCTGTCAACATCAATCCACACGCAGCCTGCACCAGTACTCATATATTCCTTCACACTTTGGTTTAATGAGAATGATTACAACCAAAGAAACAGTACAAACCTGAAAAATGAACTGATGTTACCACATTTTGACAAATAGTAAGTGAAAAGCTCAAATAACACAAAGAAGAAAACAGTGAATAAAAATATCCCCTACCCCCCTGTTTAATGCTAGTCATTCAAGTCCTTGATTCTTCCATTCCATACCAACTGGCAACTTTCCTGTTTACATCCATTAACAGAGTTACTGGAGGTTTAAAATATTATACAATATTCTGCAACCGAATGCCAGCATTCCACTGCAGAAAGTTTTCTTTGATTCTACCTTTACAGAAAGATAGTAGCTCTTAGTGTCTATTTCAAATTCTCTCACCATCTTGGTCACCCTCCTCTGGACACACTCCAATAGTCTGATGTCCTCCTTATATCGGGGCACTCAAAACTACACACAGCACTTGAGGTGGGGCTGTACCAGTGCAGTACATCAAGAGATCAAATTGCTTATCTGTGCTGCTGATATTTGAAAGCATGGTCCTGCCTGCTTTACACCACAAGGCAAAGATCTACATCAAGCAACATGTTCTGTGGATGCCACACCATGTACCATCTCATCTGTTCTGCTTGCCCATATGCAGGCAGGCAGCCAGCAAGAGAAGCAGCCACAGAGAAGCTTGTAGGATCCCAACAACAGGCTTTCTCTCAGGACAGAGGAGTACTTGTTTGTTAACATGCTCACAAAATTAATTCAGCTCCAACTGCATTCTAAAAATCAATTTTAAAAACCTTTTCCTGCACAAAAAGACTTAAAAAAAATTGTGTTTCCATCAGCAATTATGAGGTTCTCAATGACAATCCCAAGCTTCCCTCACACTGTCATGGCAGACAAGAAATACAGTTTTGCCACATTGAGCAACTACAAAAGATCAACTCAAAGGTGATTTCAACCACTGAAGACTTTTGTTGTCGTAAGTTCCATTTCATTACTCGGAATTTCTGTTTAGAGTGAAGCTGATAAAAAGGACATGTGAAAATTTTACTGAAAAACTTCTATTTATACATCACATATATAAATTTTCACAGTCCAGAGTACTGAATACAGGATTTCAAATAAATTTGCCCAAATGATTGGTTTCTGAGGAAAAAAAAATTATTAACTGCTATTAACTATTGTAAAGGCTGAAGTTTAATAATCCAGTAGTGTCAATATAAGAGTAATTATAAAAAGCACAGTGGAAATGCAAACATTAAATTACATAAGCAAGTTGGATTTTACACAGGTTTAAATCAATCATCCCTAAAGCAAAGTGATTCCAAAGATAACTTTACAAAAAAAAAAAAAAAAAACCAACCCCACACCAACACCCAAACACAGCCACATCACACCCCCAAAAAAATCCAAAACCTCAGCTTGTCACAGTTATTTGCACACATAAGACAAATTTATTTAGAAGTACTGTTGAGAGAGACCATTTTCTACTTTACCTCAGTCTACCCAGTGATACCACTAAGCCAGGGCTACATCAGCTCTTAAAAACAATGCCACTATTATATGAAAAAGTAAACTTTTTTAGCTCAAAAGTATGAGGTTTCCGACTTATTACTGTTTAGCATGAGAGGTTGAATGATCAAAGGTCAGATGTGAACAATATGGATACAGTAGGGAAATAAACAGAAGAATCTCTGCTACCCCAGTAGAAAAAGGCACCACTCTTCAAGTGTTACATAATTTACTGCTGCTGTTGAAGGATATTAAGCCTACAGAGTATGAAGTCAGCATCAACATATATATTATTTGAGCCATCTCACTTTTATAATCTCTATTCATTTTATTCTTTGGGAGTCCACAACTGGAAAAAAAAAGTCATATGGAATGCTGATTTCACAGGCCATAGGATAGAAAACATGCTACCAATGAAAGACAAATAAACAGCAAAGTGTATCTAAAAATGGCTATGTTGCATGTAAAAAAACATTACTGTGACATTGATAAAATTACTGCACCACAACCTATGCATCCCATGCATCTCACATTCAGCACCATTCCACAAAGACACCTGCAGCCTAACTTCCCACCTTTTGCGTGCCATTCAAGCTGCCTGACCTGTAGCCGTGTCAGAAAGCCTGCCTACAAATACACGTGCTATGCCCGTTTCTGCACTCGGTGTGATCTGGGTTAGCCCTCGGAGGAACCTGCCCGCAGGGATCGCCGGGCTCAGTCAATCCGCTGGATGGGAGAGCACACACCAATGTGTGTGTGCATTTTCAGCAGCTGCCAACCCACAGCTATGATGGCACGAACCAATAGTGGAGATAACCACATCTTTGGGATCGCACCAGCTTTCTCAAAAGCAGGGTCAAACTGAAAGCATGCCAGAAAAATTAAATTCTGTTCTGTGATCCCCTTAATGTCAATTTCTTTATGCAGATTGTACAGCAATTCATCAGACCGGTTCTCAACTGTTTCAGCTGTATGTTTTCCCAGATTTGGTGCTGAGCATCCAAACCCAAACTTCTGACCTGGATGATTAAGCACAGATGATCTTACCAGTACGTGAGATTGTTCACATCCCAGCCTCTATTTACCTCCAATAAACAACAGCTACAAGAGTCAGTCATTAAAAGCAACCACTATCTCCTGTTATTAAAAAAAAAAAAACTCCATTCATCTTAGAAAAACCTGTTGCTGAAAACTATTATTAACTTATGACAATCAGGAAAAATATTTTGGCTCAGTACCACCAGAACTCTGTTTAAACAAAACACTTTTTCAGTGAGAAAAGTCCTATGAGAAGGTGCCATCATGCACAAAGTTTCATCCTCAACAAAAAATAGGTTTGAGCGTTACCATGAACCACAGAAAGACGTTGGCACACAGTATTTGGGTGTTCCTAATTGCACAGCCATACTTTTGCCTAGGTGAAAAGTCAAAGCAGCAATCTCTTCTGGAAGGGAGGTTTGTGTACCTTCCCCTCTGCCTCACAGAGATTTCCCTTTTGGGGGACCAAAGGAAACACACCAGCAGCAACTTTTAGCTATGAAATGAAAACACAAGGCTGAAAGTGCACTACTTTCCCGCTCTCAACATGTCCTGCCTTGGCTGCTTACTCAGCCCAAACGTAAGCTGGCTTGGATTCAGGAGAGCGGAGCCCAGCCCGCAAATACTTCACGGCTGTCATCGATATTGCTTCAGGAACCGACAGACTGGTGTGACTTGTACCAAGTGCCAGCCTTGCCTGGGGATGAAGCACGTCCCCTTCACCACACAGGCAGCTCTGCCAGGACACTCTAATTGTGTCCAGCAAACAAAGGAGGTGAAGAGCAGTATGAAAGACAATAGATTAACCAGGGTAAAATAACATTCCCACCCCCTTGTCGAGAAACAATTCTGCCACTGGCAGTTCCAGCTGCATTATCTGCATGTTACATTGTGAGAGCAGATGTTCGGCCGGATCATTAGGATACGCAGGAGAGGGGAGTGTGGCACAGGAGGGTTATCACCACGCAGCGCTGCAGGACAATCACATGTGATCATATAGAAACCAGAGTGTGCTATGGGGGCTCCTGTCCTTGCTCCTGTTCAACGTACCTGTTACCATTTCTGCTCGAGTTTATCAGATTATTCACAGAATTTAGGTGAATTAGCAACCGATATATTCTTTATTTGTTTTCATTTTTATTCCTTATTCAGCGACACTGAGGACCAATGCTTTAGTGAGCTGCACAGGCTGCTTTAGCACACTGGTTATCTGGTTATTTGTGAACATGAATTTATACAAACATTTGTGTGGGAATACATGCAGGAAAGCTTATATACACACAGCTAGCATCAGCATAAATGATTCCATGAACAACGCAGCAAAAAATATTCAAGGTCATTTGGGAACATGTAATACCCAAGCTGCCAGTTCTTGTGACTGATTGTACCTTGAGTCTTAAAATATATTTATTTGTGGCGGGGGGGAGGGGGCAGGTTACGGACGGGGTGGAATCCCTTAAGCAAATCAGACTGCAGTAGTATTTCAGCTTTCATTCTTTACATGACCATTCTGAATTCTGGCAGCGGTGGTGGGATAAAAGACAACATTTTAAAATCCCATTATTTTTAAAAAATACTAATTTTTAGACTAGCTTTTAACATTTTTCTTTAATTTCCAGACCTAAGATATACCAGTAAGGGTGGTACCAATTTCTGAATGAGCTGAAGATTGTTGGGGCCAAACTCTGATCAGCTTAGACTCGTTCGGAGTTGGACAGCAAGTACTGGAGACATGTACTCAGCTTAGTTTTTCCACTAGTAGTTCTAAGTCAATAATAATACAGCTTTCTTATTAAACACAATAAAAGTGTATTTTCTTAACTACAAACTACTCCTTTAATAAAGCTTTCAGAGTTTGAATTCTCCTGCAAACTCAAATACAAAAGGAGACTGAAGAGAATGGCTGCTAAAAGCTACGCAGTTTATTCTATGAAGAAAAAAAAAATATTAAACTCTAGAACTTCTTTAAAGAAATGATGGCACTTTCAAAAAGGTTGAACTGTGCACAAAGTTACATAACACAGAGTACTTAGACATGCCAGTTGAGTAATTGTGAATGTTCCCTTGAGCAAAAAAACTTTCTGCTCACCAAACCACACACATCTCCAAGGGAATCTTATTTTGCACATAGCATTTGAGGCCATAACCTGTGATTGGAGAAGACACTCTGGACTATGCTCTGCCAACATTAGGATGGCAACTCAACTCACTGCAGCAGTGACAGCTTCAGTCACCCTGCTTGAAACTGTGCTTGCCCACTGGAGAGGTGACACCCCCATCGTGACATCAGCAGAAGCCTGAGCTAGGACACCAAAACATCAACATGCAGGTGCATGGGAGAGCCTCTAGCAGGGAAACAGGAACAAGCAGGGGGCTGGCACAAGTATCTTTAGCCCTTGCTACTCCTAATTGAGCACGTGAGCGTTACTCCTCTGAGTGCTGCTCTTTTGTACAGATGAGCAAGCCTAGGAACAGTGACTGCTCTGTCACTACAGTACATACTACAGTATGTACTGCATGTCATACACCAAAACGGTTTCAGAGAAGAAAATTAAATCCAGGAATTGTTGATTAGCACCGAATCTACTCTACCTGATACATATAGATACTAGATGCATCAGCCTCAAGAGCTCCCACGTATACAGGATCAAGAAAGGACAGGGGTTTCCACAACATCCTTTGCTACTTTCAAGCTTTCTCCTGCCTGTGGCCTCTGACTGTAATGAAAGATAAAGAGCAAAAGACCAGGAAAGACACACAGGTCACACAGAAGCATCCTGCTTCCTGTCTGCAGTACCATTCAGTACTGCACCACCAGTAACATTTTCAAGGTATGGAAGTCATTGCTTTTAAAGTTGGGGATTAAAAATACAAAAAGTAATCAGTATCTTATTGATTTTTAGATTAAAAAATCAATGACCAATTCTGGTCACACTGAAGAGTGTCTGAAAAACCACTGAGCATGTGGAGTAAGTAATATGCCTTCTTAAAAAAATGCAACAAAAGCATAATCAAACCCAAATTATACTCTCTTCAAAATACAAACCACATAACTAAATAGTGTTCATCCATCCTCGTATACAACATAATTTTTGAATCCAAAAAAGCAAAGTCGATTAACTGGTCCCAGAACACACAAAGGTTACATGAGGGAACGTGTAAGATGTACTACTATGACTAAGCTAATAGACAAATACTGTGCTGAAATGTGGTGCATCCATCTTGGGAGAGGACACCTCTATTCCAATGAATGAGGCTACAAAACTTGAACTCTTGCTGAAAAAGTGTCCACATAAAACGGATGTTTTTTTTCTTAGATAAGACAAATTCTTTTCCCAAGCAGGTTTGACAGCACTGGAGGTAAGGGACAGAGAGCTGCTTTTTGAGCTTTGGGGTTCCTCCCCTCGCACACTAAAAGGGACATAAACTAGAAAGAAAGCCTTATAATACATCACTTTGTTCTTTACGTACTGACTTTTCAGTTATTATAATTTTAAAGGTAATGCCTTTAAAAAGAAAAAAAAAAAAGGTTTTCTTTTAATTCAATATTGCCTTTCATACCTTTTACAAACACAGTAAGGGCCCTCTCACAAAACAAGGAAATTACTTTCCTATGAAGGAAACTTTCAGCTTCCACGGAGCTGCCAGAGGTCAAGTCAGGATAACAGAGCAGCAACTAAATTCTTCTGAACAACAAATCAACCTGCAACTTTGATATGACCTGCAGTGAATATTCAACATGAAGGGCAATATATATTACAATTAAAAATTACATCTTAATGAACTATGCATATCAACTATGTAATTATTTCTTAAGTTCCTTATCTGCTCTACGGTAGATGAGGACTTGGCTCAAGCTAGAAAGTACACAAGGGTTTAAAAATTATTCCCACTTTCTATGGCTGCCACTGTGCTTTGCACAGCTCATTAGCCTTTATTTTCAGGATCTTTCTGTTGCTGCATAAAAGTGGCAATAGCTCAAGTTTATAGCAATATGTCGCCTCATTTCTCTTTCTCACCTCTTAGAAATCGCTGCAAATACTTGTCTAACAGGACACTACTACTGTCAGCAATCAAAAATAAAGTCACCCACTCCCACTGACAGAGTGCAAGAGGCTAAAAGAGCAAAGCGAACAGTCCAGTGCCTGGTGTTAGAAAGGTTAAATAACTCTCCACTGAAACCTAATTTTTCAGGCATGAATTAAAATCCAGCAGAAATGTTATACAAATATATGACATCTATTTCTGGATCTGAAAATTAAATGGTAACATTGGCAAACCATGGGCTTCCCAAAAAGACCAGGGAAATATCTTAGCTCCCAGCACAGCAACGCACACTCAGACCAGTATGAGGTTGTGGGTGTTCTGCTTCTCCTGACCTCTTGCCATGCAAAAGCAGCTGACCTCTCTGCATCCTTTGAGAAGCCCCATCCCTCATGCAAAGAGCTGGCACCTATACAGACTGTCCTTCTGCACTTTCCGACACGTTTAGGGTGCCAGTTCTATATACTACAGTGGTTCAGTATTTCATTTACTGATGTCAGTGTACAACTACAGGAACCAAATGTAGCAAATTCAAAGCTCACAAAGACCCAAGCACTGGGATAAAGCAGGTAGATGCAACTCCAGACTGTAGCTCTGTTCTTGCAATGGCTACCTAAACACAAAAAAATGTGTTTTATCAGTACTTATCAGTGATGTGGCATTAAAAAAAAGTTTATTCTTTTCCCTAAGATAAAAGTATTTTCTGTCAAGTAAATAGAAAACAATACCTTCCCTGTGAAATGTCAGGAGTTCTAAAAAAAATAGAATCCAACAAAACAAACAAACACAAAAAGCAGGATCACTGCTACAATCATTTTTTTATTGATAGGTGAAGTCAGTTTTAATTGTAAAACCAATAAATAGTTAATGGTTACGAGCAGCTGGTTTCTCAAAAATAAAGATGCACTGCCTGGAACAAAGGACATTATTTGAAACAAAAGATGCTGCTACATCCAGATAACACCTTAACAGCACTGAACAACTTGGTGGGCCTCCTAATTTAAACCACCAAAGTCCTATAAAAAGGTTTGGGGCTCACAATAGGAAGCAATGCAAATATTCCCCGTAAGATTTATTGGTTTTTCTCCTCCTCCAAAGCAATATGATTTGCTTGGCTGCCTTCTGCTGCATGTTAGTTGATGGGATTCACAGGCTTTGTCACATTGCACCTCATAGAGCAGTAAAACCAGCTCTGGTAGGAAAGCAGTGGAAAATGCTTCCCGTGGATCCCCAATGAAAATCTTTCTAACTTCTAATTTAACTCAGAACTAAACCCTGAAAAAGCCTTGCTCTGTGACCCACTTAGTTTGGGCACTGCCACAATACTCCTCGTCACTTGATTGCTGCTCTTTGCACTAAACTTCTGTAAGTTTTTGTTCTCTAAAAATTCCTGGAAGCTATTTCCAGAAACAGCCTCTAACCAAAGCAGACCCTAATTCCTTTCCAACCACTCAGTTATTTAGAGACACACACAGTCACTTTCAACAAAGAGAAAGACGATGACCTACTCAGACAGGCTTTTCCTTTGTACGCACACTACACATTTTGCATTTATAAATAGGACTGAGTACCTGGATTTTAAAGCTCTCAGTCTAACCAGGATTTGAGGAGCATTGCTACTACACTATCAAACACAGGCACTACATAGTATTTCAGGTTTTCCATTAACCTGCTTTATGCTGATGTTGTTATTGAAATGAGATAGGGATAACTGGGGCAAACTAATGAATGTGGAGTATTTCTTTTGGAAACAAAAAAAAGACAGATGAGGAGAAAAGGCATGAAGGAAGGTGTTAAAACTACCAGGTCAAGCAGTCATTCATTACTCTTATTATCAATTAAGAGTTGCTTTGGTGTAAAAATGCCAGCATTAATGAGTCCCTGATGCTGCCAAAAAAGGAACTCTGACCATCCAAGGCTTTGCTCCAGCTAAGATCAGACACGTAAGGTGAAAATTTCTTCCCCTAACCTTCCTGACTGGTGACTTACTGCACAGATGAGGGCAGCACTTAAGCCAATTCCTTAAGATGGATTTATGCCACTTCCAGGTACTTTCAACACATCACCTGCCTCACTGTCAAGATTTACTGGTCTGAATGTCAGTAAAGTGGGAAACTGCGCACAAAAACGTAGCCATGGACGTGACACATCACAGGAAATTATTTCCATTCAAAGACTGCTGCTCTTATTTCATCGATCAGAACACATGGCAGTAAACTGGTGACTACATGAATGAATCTCTTAAGTGGTACAGAAGTTTTCTGTCTACTTTCCTGCCCTTTGTAATGCTCCAAGAAGAGCAGGCAGGAGCTTGGCTCCCCAGCAGAGCAAAGGCAAGTCAGCACCAAGAGTTAATACAGAATTACATCTTCAGTGGCCAAAAAGCAGAAAAGGAGAAAGAGGCTTTTGTACAATGCCAAAGAGTATATCTTGAAAGAGCGAAGAACAGCAGTTGGGAGTGGGGAAAGGAATTAAAAAAATTAATAATAATTCAAGCACATTCTGGCTTCACCATTACCTGCGCATAATCTGTGTTCTCAGACCTGAGTAGCAGCAATGGATCCCCAAGGGACACCCAAAACACTCCTTTGAGCCTGTCTATCAAGAGCACAAGGTGAACACCACTCTCAAGGCAGCCTCCCAACCTGCTGGAGGCTCCTCTGGCCCCACAAGGCGAGGGACATACTGCAGCCCCCTCACCCTGGTGTCCAGGCTAAAACTCACATTGACTCACAGAACATTAGGAGTTGGAAGGGACCTCGAAAGATTGCCTAGTCCAACCTCCCTGCCTGAGCAGGATCACCTAGATTAAACCACACAGGAAGAGGCAGGGGCTATTTTGAATTACCTCAACCTGAAGGCAAACACTTTATCTGCAGGAGAGGGGATGAATGAGACTGCAAGTTCTGGTCACAGTCTAAAGGTTTGTCTTGTTGACTTTCACATTAATTTCTCTTCCATGGTTTTACTAAAACAGATTTGAATCTTAAATAAAGACTAATAATTCATTTCATTCTTCACTGACTACTGCTTTTTCATTAACAGGTAATAGTTAAAATAGGGATGTACCCAGAATTCCAATTAAAAAACTAAATTATAACAATTTGCTTCACGATTCAAAGATTTTTTGATTTTAAATTACAATTTCTGAGATGACAAAGTGATAAATATGCTCCTGTCATATTCCCTTTCTCCAAACCACCAGGCACCATGTTTCACATCCAAAAAGCTTCTTTTATTGTGGCAATTATTTAAAACTCTGCCTAGACATATTAAAATGTTGACAATAACGAAAATAAATTTTGACAACAGAATGCAGTATATTACAGGACATAATAGCATCAATCACAAGATCTCAGTTTGCAACTATCACAACAAGGCTGCATCACTGAAATAAGACCATTTGTTGACAGCACAAAATTTAGCTTGCAGCTAAAAAAATTAATACTGCAAATTCATACCCATGATAAAGAAGCAATCCTATAATATAGCAGTGGACTAAAAAGGAAGCCTAAATTACAGGGGTGTGTTCAAGCTCTGCCTCCCTGTGAGAGACTAGCCATGTCCTATCACAATAGCACAAATTTCTCACCACCCAAGAAAGGTTTTGCATAGCAGGGGCGGGGGAAACAAAAAAAAAAACAAGATTCAATCAAAACTGTCAATGCAATTTATAAAAAATATTTCAATTAAAATATTGCCTACTTTTTTCTTATCTTTTTTATTATTTAATTACATGAGTACAGTCTAACTTTTTGGGGGATAGTAAGTGTAATCCTCACTGCCCTGGAAATACTGTATCGCTTCCATTTTTATAAGTGAGCCTTTTAGGCTTACTTTAAACTCAGATCGCTTAATACCATCTAGCCACAGGAAGGGACTGAGAGTGCTAACACCATATCTTCACTCCTGTTTTAAACCCATCATTTCTACAACTTCTGGACAAATCTCTCAATGCAAATATGAAGAAATACCTCTCTTTTGATCAAAGCATTCTCAACTTGCTTTGCACAGCTGCAAGAGCAGCAGAGCAGGGATGATTCAAGCCCACCACAACAGTACATGCTTGAGCAAATCACTGCATCTAAAATCCAGCAAGCAAGTGATAGGATGTGCTCTTGAAAAAACGTGGCGCTTTTTAACACCCCACAAAAATACCCCAGAAATCTTCAATTTTTTTTAAACCTTTATTTTCTTTTTCTTTCCTTTCTTCCCTCCCTCCTGGGCCCTCCTTTAATTTTGGTCACCAGCTTTCCCACAGACTGCAGGCTAATGCAAAAATAGAAAGTAGAAATGAAAAATATGACAAATCACCCAGCAAGTATATCTAGCCAGGCCAGGTGTAAAAGCAATATAAAGCAATACACGGAGACCACTGCAGGGAAGTTATCCATTCTCGATTCCACCAGAAACACATTAATTTCTATTTATCTATTAAGTTCCTGACTGTTGGAGTGTTGCTTTTTTTTCCCGTAAGCTACTATGTTAGTCACCTTAATTCTCCAGATACCAACTTCATATGGAGAGAGAAACGTTAAGATTCAGTAACAAAGTATGCTATGTATACACAAGTAATGTATGGGGGGGAGGGGAAGGTTCCTAAATTAAGATTAGATATTCAGTAAATCAATATACAACATGTAGAAAAAGTACAGAGTGAATTACAGACAGACAATTAAAATGGGTGACACGGTACCTCTGCTAGGGTCCCTGAGGAAATCTAATTTACCAAGGCCAACAACATGATGGATTCCATGTAATTACTGTAACTATCATCAAAGTCTTTGAAATCTCTGGCACAATCATATAAAAAAAAAGTCTTAAGGAACTTCATTTAACTGTAGATGGGCATTAGTCATGCTATCACACTGTGCCTGGTATCATACCAGGTGACTAGAGGTAAGTGTTTCAGTTACTTGAGAAACAGCATTGTGAGGTAAAAGAAAACATCTGGAATGCAATAAATGTCAGTCAGTAGGTTCTCTCAGTGTGGCAAAGGGCTCCAAAATTAAAAATAAATCAGTATATTCAGTCTTCTGTAAGAGTTCAGGCATTCCATGCTGGTTCAGCCTCTGAGCTGACCTGCAGCCAAGCCATGTTTGCTGTAGGGATTTAGGGGAATAGTGGTGTGTCAGTGATGTGTCTACCAGCAACATTAGTCCTTGCTGGCCTACAACTTCTCCATGAAAATGCAGACTGAACAAATAAATGCTGGGGTAAGGTTTGCACTGATGCTGAGAATAACACTGTTCCCTACTTAAAAGATATAATGCCAGAACGTGGGTAAGGGGAATGCACGACACTTAAACAATTACTCTGAAGATGATTCCATTCCCTTCGAAGAGGCAGAGGAGAAAGCTGTCCAGCAGTCCACAGCCCCTGGTAAATGACCTGCTGCCTGGCTACTGGCTAGATCACAACTCAGCAGCACGCCTGCCTGCAGAACAGGCATTTCTTTGAAATGAAGACAAAAATAACACCCACCACTGCATTTTCAGGTAGATAGAGAGTCCGTAACGTGCACTTAGGATGTGCTGAGCACCAACACATAGGGTCTGTGTGTTACTTTCCATGAGGCTTTCACCCTCTCCCTGGGAACAAGGTGGCTGTACAAAAGCATTCCCAAACTCTGCGCTCGGCCTTCCCTCCATACTCCTAATGGATGTAGGGACCAGCCTGGAAAAGTTGCACCACTGTGAGACAAGTCAAACTAAAACTGTCCAAAACTTTCCAAGTCATCAATATTATTTATGGCAACTTTTAAAAACTTGGTTGACTAAGAACCAAACGAGTCACCAAAACAGAGCAGTCTGCTTTGCTGAGCTGAGCCCTTGCAACATCTGCTGGCTACATAGTGGCCTGAGGATGCTCAGTACTCGAACCATAAAACATTTCTACAAAGATAGCTAAATGCAGAATCCCAGTCACAAAATTAAGACCCCAAATACATGTGTATTTAGCCTAAAGCATATTTGTTGTTGAACATAGACACATTAATTTCTCAGAAGATAAAAATATATATGGAGACACCCAGGATTCAAAATCATGGAACCTTTTCTCATCATCCCTCTACAATGAGGTCAATAAACAGTAATTTAAAATTTTATGCATGTACATAGCATTAAAGATTTATACAGTAGTTTGGTCTCCAGCTTCTGAAATACATACATTAACACAATATGAAGGATTCTCAGATATTTATCACAGTTCCAAGAGCTTTGAAAGTGGTTGTTTATTTCTTCCCCTCCCACCAGCTGCACAAAGCCGAAAGAGCTGCAAATCCCAGTTACTACCTAGGGGGCTGAAGCCCTCTGGTAATTCAGAGGAATAGAGCAGCCAAGCTCCCAAGGAAAAACATCACCATGTCACGATTAAAGGTCAGGCAGGTAACACTGGAATACAGGTTCTGTGGTAGATGTTGAGAAGCTGGAAGGCAACAAGGAGTAAGGTGATGACACAGAAAAGCGAGCACCCAGCAGAGTTAGCAGGGTATGAAGCATGCTCATCATCCAAAGAAAGGACAGACTGACCAGAGGGGCTTCTGGTGGAATAAGATCTGCATTAAAAAAAAAACAAACCCACAACCCAAAACAAACAACAACAAAAAAACCCCATACCAAACCAAACAATCTAGAAAGCTTTCCTAATTGTTTTAGACTACCTCAACTCACTCAAATCAATCTTCTCGTCTTGAAACCTGGCTCAATGATTTTGGAAGTGCAGACATAGCAATTAGGCACAAGGGGCTCAATTTGCAACATACTCATCAGCTGAAGTGCCTGAAAATAATTTTATAAACATCTAATAAGTATTTGGCATTTGCAAGCTGCCAGGCATACCACAATCAACATTTGCATGGAGAGTCTGGACATCTACCCTCTGTGATCTGCCCTTTCAAAAACACATTAAAATAATTTTTTTAAAAACCCTAAAGTTTATATTTTTTCCCTGTTCTTTCCAAGCTTGTTTTTAGTTTAGTGGTGGTTGCTTTTTTTAACTACAAAAAAAAAAAAAAGCCCTGAGTACATTACTACTTTGAGTAGATAACTGAGAATACTAAAGAAATGTGAAATTTAATGTCAAATTATGTCACTTGTGGTACTATATACACTTGATTTCCAAACATATGCTGGTATAAATGGTGCTAGATTTAAAATAAGGGCAGAGGAAAAAAAAATTAAAAAAAAAAAATCGGAAAAATCACAGGATGTGATTCCAAACCAGCTGAAGACAATGAGGAAGAAATTTCATTTTAAATACTTCCACTAAAAAGATACATTTTAATTGGCATATTTATGCATTTTGATACAAAAATCATCACAGGGATGTGTTTCTGAAAATAAAATAGTTCAAGTGTTCATTTTTAAATAGAAGTGGTTTGGTTGGTGGTTATTGCTTTTTTTTGTTTGAGGGGTGTTTGAGGGGGGTTTTTTTGGGGGGTGAGATTTTTTGTTGGGTTTTTTTTTTGTTTGTTTGGGGTTTTTTACACATTTAGATAGTGAAGGTAAGTATGATATAACTAAATATTTTGTTGCATGTCAATCTGAACACCCAGGAGGGCTGACTGACTCAAAATGGAGATGCTGAGGAAGTTAATGGGAAGCAAAATACTTTTTTTCTGGTTTGTCCAAGCAAAACCAAAAGTACCCATTAGCCTTCTAAGTACTTCAGTTAGACTGATTGCTCTCCTGAAAATTTCTCATTAGGTAAAGACAATTAAAATAACCGATCTCCAAGCAGAGAATCACATTTTGCTGCCATTGCTGCGGGTTCTTCTGTAGCATCAGGAATATGGAAGTACCAGCCAGGGAATAAAAGGCCATGCACACCGGTCGCACCTGTGGCCACACTTTCAAAATGTCTGAGCCTAAAACTACTCAGTATTCCGGACTGAAGCCTTGTTGTGCCCTCGGCTCAGTCCCCAGCACCTTCCCTATGGTCCAGGGACCTGCATGGCAGCATCTCCTGTAAGGCTTCTCAGTCCTAGCCTCAGCCGAGGGGACGCACGCCTCCCCAGATGCACCATCCTATGATGCCTTTACGAAGCAGTCTTCTTTTCCAGAATATTTGTCTCCCACAGCAAAGGAAGAGAAGGGCGAGGGGTCTGTGTCTCAGGTCAGCCCACAGACACCACACAGAAAAAGCCAGACAATGTCCTGTGTAAATTTAAACCGCAGTGCCAGGTGTTAAATGTGGCAGTGGATTTGAAGCAGCGATAAAGGGAAACACTAAAAATCATTAGTAGGGCAAACTATGACATTAACAGACGATTACATTAAATCCCTATTAAGTGTGAAGGTTTTGAGCATCATCTCCTCAAACACACAGAAATCCAGCAGTCCAAGCTAAACAAATGACAGGAGCCACTACCACTGCTGGTGCCGTAATTAAACCCCAGGCACCCAAAGACACAACACACATACTGCTGCGTCACTAGCACTTAACATGTGCAGTCAGCAGAGCTTTGGGACCACCCACATCAAACCCCAAGCCCACCAGCAGCCTCTGGGGCATGGCCAGGCACTCTCCAGCTGCTGATGCCCCAGCCTTTGCGTTAATGAAAGTATGGACAGAAAGCGCTCTCCAACCCCTCCATCAGAGAGGGTACCTGCTAGCTTGGCCATGCTTGTTAACTGCAACACAAACTAGCCCCACCTTTGATCTTCTCCCCACACAGCTTCTAGCAAACAATGCCTAATTGTTACAAATGGAGTTTATAGGCAGCTTGTTAACGCTTAAGTAGACTCACAGAAGGGCAATTACACATTTATGTATGCAATTGCTCTGAGTTGGATGCTCATTTCAGATAAAATTTATTTTAAAAAAACCAAAGAACAACAGAAAATATCGGAACAGATGTTTGCATGCCAGAAATAAGAGCAAATCATTCTTAGGTAAGGGTTAGGCTAAAAGGAAACAAATATTTTCTCCTGACATAATGGAACAAAGTTGATGTGTTTCCAATGAGACCAAGGCCAACCTTTCCCGCACGCAGAGGGGCAGGATTTTACAAAGCATTCACCCAGAACTAATGTCACAATAATAATTGCCAGCAACTACTCATTAAAATATCATAGCATTAAAAGGGCATAAAATACACATTTTCCATTGAAGTTCTCAAATGTCAGCAGATGAAGAAATGCCTCTCAAGATCTCACCCAAGAAAAAAAAAAAAAAGAGTTACAACTCTAAGACAAACAGGATGGGCTTTGCTGAACCCATACCAACTTGTATCATTCTGGCTCTTTAATTCGAATTTGGTGGCTGCACCAAGTCCTGAGCTGGATTAAGCAGGCATGAACAAGACATTTCACCCAGAGCCACAAAAAACCCTATGTTATCTTCTTTATATGACAAGAAGAGAGCCCTGCACACACACCCAATCCTCTGAAACATTCCCCAGCAAGACCCGGAAGAGACCAGCCCCACACACATTTTACACGGCATCCCTCCATCAGCTCTGCAAACTCTGGATGGGGTCTGACAGAGTTTAGTGCTCTGTTCTGGAGTGTGCTCTCATCACCCATCCATTCTCCAGCGCAGCTTGTAATTAACGTTAAGCCCAACTCTGTGCCACGAGCGAAGTCACAGACAGATGATTCACATGGCTCTGGAGAGAAATGTTTTGGCATTCTCTTCCTCCGTTCCCAGCTACGCAACCCAGCCTCCTCACGGTGTCTGCTTCACACTACAATGACCATTTTTCTCCTGCTAGTTCATGCTACAAAACAAATCTCTCCTCTAGGACAGACACTTTTCCAGCCTGAAATGCTACATATGTTCCCAAAGAACTGGCAGAAGCCCTTAAGCTAGCTGTCAGGTCAGCCAAAATCTATGGGTCCAACACCCCCAGCAAGCACAAGTCAGCCAGGAGCAAGAGAGACAAAGGTGGAAAACAATCAGGTCACACCAATAAAAACAATACTTACCATTACTTCATAGCTGGTTTACACAACCTGCTGCCTTCCATCTACCTGCAAATTCAGCCTTTACTAAAACCCAGTAACTTCTTCCAAGGGTAGAAACAGAGACTACAGCATCAGATGACTACACAGAGAGGGGCAGCACTGCTACAACCTTGAAAGGTGCACTCACACCACAGCACCCACTTCCCCTGATTAACAGCCTGGCCCTCAACTGCTCAGCAGCAAACATTTACAACAAGGAAGCTAATTATGGGAGCAGTGAAAGAGAAGGCAAATCATCCTCAGGGGGCAGCTGACCTTCTTGGCTTGATGAAGCTTACTAATAGGTTTAGTGGGTTATTACTAAAAAGGGGTTTTGGTTTTTTTTTTTTGCATGAGGGATTCTCTTTATAATCCACAGTCCCAGGACACACAGAAAACATATTTTTCGAATTAGTGAATAGCCATCTTTTCACTCTTCCAAGTGCATAAGTAGCCACAGGATGATAAAAATATGGATTGAACAACTCATTTATGCTCACACACCTGATTCTACAGAACACCCCACAGCAGAGTCCTGCAGCATCAATAGACTGAAATGGTATGGCAGGGTACTAATTACTACAGAGACAGGAGCCTAATTTTGCTCTGATACAAGATGAAGCCAATTTGCAGGTCAAACTTCTGGGTACCTAGAAGGTCAAGTACATTTCTATTTACCACCTCCCATCTCTACTTACTCACTGAAAGCTAAGTGTTGCTTTCATCAGTCTAAGAGAAAAGTGATCAGTTGTATTTTTTTACCATCTTTTCTTCTAAATGAAAGTGCAATTTTTTTGTAACTTAGTTCAAAATAATATGTAAATCACAGTTCTTGCATGTATTGTTGCTATGAATTCACAGACAATTGCAGAATGATGGGTCCTGAGAAAAACTCCTCAAATTCCTAAAAAAAAATAATAAATGCAAGAGTAAAGAATAGAACAATTTTTAAAAAATTAAATTGTGTTGTTTCTTTTTAGTTTACCAGGCATAATGCATGCTGATTCATTAAGCAGAAGTAGACTTGTTTTCCCATTATCATTAATACGTCTGCGTGATTCCTTAGCAAATTAATGGTACTTAAAAATGTTACCTGTCACTTGCATTGTCAAAACAATATAAAAAAGTATATAATACTTTAGAAACTACTTTTCAGAGAGAATTAGTTTTGTTTTGGACCCACCAACTGACTGTTGTGCACATGCAAAGGCCTAAGCACATCCCTCTGAGAAGCACAAACACACATTGATGGTATTTTACAATTTTCTTTTTCTTAAAATCTGCATAAACTTGAGGAAAAAGTAACCCATACACCTCGAGGTGGAGTGGTTGTAGAAATCTGACCCGTCAGCACCACAAGACCATCCCCTCTGCCTTTTGCTTGTAGCATCAGGTCAGCAGCACAACTCAGCAGCAGGACACTTTTGTTTTTACAATGCCAGGTAGGTTTTCACTATACTACTAATTCAACCACATGGTGGGAAATTCAGATCTTTTCTACCCTTGGACTAAAGACCCCAAGATGCTTAATTGTCATCAAATGTCATCAGTTCCAAGCATAGTAGTATCATGCACATTTCAAGCAGAAAACCTGAAGCCCTCAGACACAGCACTAAATGCACCTCGGTGCAGAGATGATACACTTAGTGCTCAGTTGACTAAATATACAAAAAATGTATTTTATTCTTATAAATATAATTTCTTTACCTTTTTATTTAGTAGTCATATCAATATATATAAACTTCAGAAAGAACATCAGAGATGAAATGGTGATTTGGCTTGCCAGAAAAACATACATTCCCCATTAATGCCTAACTTCTGGTCACAGAGCAGGTTTCCTCCCCTTCAACTAGAGAGGAGAAGATTAAAATTCATAAAATCTCTAAAACTATAAAATCCTGGAGTTTGTCCTGATTCTTCTCCTTTCATAAGATCCATAAGAGAAGTATGGATCTCACCAACTCTTTGCGGGCACTTCAGTTGGCTATCACAGCATGACTCTCAGGAGCCAGGAGAGACCTGAGTTTCATCTTTCAGTGATTTTACCAGATGTTTCCATTTCATGGTAGGAGAGAGAGAAAAGATCATGAAGAGCCTTCTGAGCAGGACAAAGAAAGTGAAGATCTACAGTTCTAATAAATGGTTGCTACCCTTCTCTACCAAATACAGAGACCAGGCAAGTCCCCTTCCCACAATCACCAACTCTTCACAACATCTTGAAGACCAGTGCTACCAATGTCCACATGGGGTTTATCTATTTATCATAAAATAAGAAAAGATACAGCATGAGGAGTAAATGCTAAAAATACACACCATGCCAGAAATGTGACTCATGCCCACTCCTGGTCTCCTGACAAACGTTTGAACACTCTCTCTCCCCTCACGTATCTGACGCACTCTCGTTATTTTTTTCCAGACAGCTACTTCACAGCCCCAAACATGAAAAACGCTGTGTTTTATTGGCTGTGCTGCACTGTCACCTTACGAACACCGCAAGGTCACAGCACAGCAAACACATTTGCTATGCTGTAGCCACAGTTGAACACAGCTCAACGCGAGGCTTTGGGACGGAGTGTTTTTAAGATGATTTTATTTCTAAAATAAAACTGATTTCACCCACCTACCCCCTCCAGCCCATGCCTTCCCACACACTGCATCAAGCATGCCCAGGCTCGCTACCCAAGAGTCAGGCACCAAGGAGCACAGTCATGGCCTCACCATCTGGACTTGGGCACCCCACAGCAACACTGGGAAAAAGCCCCCTCACTCCTCCAGTGACTTCCCAGGCTTGCTGCTGGGTTTTGGGTGTGCTTTTTGTACCACATGGATCTCACACTGTCTCTTCGTGGGCTCCAACCCTGCTATTTATCATTCTAGAATTACCTCTGTAGCAGAGTTCAGTGGCTTTCCATTTGCAGTTTGTCCTTCATTTCAGCCTGCTCGAGGGGTCCTGAGCTGTGTTTCCCTCTTACACCCCCTTTCTGCTACCCCTTCCTTGTTTCTGCATCCAGACATCCCCACCCATTCCCTGAGCGCACCCATCTTACCAAACCCCTCTGCAACAGATTACCATGGAAATATGGGCTCTGTGTTTCTTCTTCTTCTTAACTAAGACATCATTGCACAATATTCCATAACACATTTTGAAGGCTGTTTTGCTTGAGGTCACTTAATGCTTTTCACAACATAAATCCCCAAAACAAGGAAATGAGAAACAAGTGGAAGATTTCTAGCAGGTTTTTACCCACAACAGCGATTTCTATATGATTTTATAGAACTTATTTTTACCCCCACCTGACAAGAAAACACACATTATGCAATACACCATCTTTACTAATAGCATGACATACTTTTATAATTAACCCATCAGCAAAATCAGCATGAACTGAGTGAACAATTTGTTGGAGAGGGGTGAAGCGATAAAAGTCTTATAAATGGATTGCCAATTAGTTCCAAAAACAAGATAAACTTTACAGATTTTCCTTGGTTATCACTCATTCAATGGCTGCCAGACTTAGCGGCAGGTTCACTGGGGGAAAATTCTGCCTTGGAGAATGGCCTTAGCGCACTCCCAGACATTATCACCAGCCATGACGGAGAGGCTGCCATCCTGCCGCCTGTGACATAATGGAGAGCATGACAAGAGCTTCCACCTCGCTGATAGAAAAGGAACTTTGATCTCACCTGACAGTTACAAATTAAGAAAACAAATGCTTTGATTAAAGTGGAATTAATGGCAAGATGAAGTATAAGTGTTAAGCAACCTGGTTAGTTTGTCTCAAAGATACAGCTGATGTTGCCCTACAATGATTTTAGGATGCAGGAAGCCTGAAGGAGAGCAAAGCAGCCAGTCACTGGCAAGAAAACCCTCCCGGCTTTAGTGCACAGAAGATTGCAAAGTAACAGATCTATTTTAGGTGTTCCAAATATTTTTTTTCACATAAATATGATGACAATATATGATTTTCACACAGACAAAAAAAAAAATAGTGACACGTAAAGTGCATGAAAAATTGAATGAAACTTCAATCTCCTAATAGAAATGGTTACACAATTAGTACCTAAGCAGTCTTTTATTTTTTACATATCCTGCAATGTTATTTCACAAAGAAAATTGAGAATTCAATTACATTGTACACAAAAGGAGGCAGAGGTTAATCTAATGAAGTATTCATCTCTATGCGGTACAAAGCCGATCATTTCATAAACCGATATTTTCAAACATAAACTACCATTACCAAGTCCTGTTGTTTAATGATGCATTATCTGCCCTATTTTACAAAAATACCTGCCTCAGGGGACCTGAGACATAGCTGGTAGGGTAACTTCTCAAAGGGCTGACAGCATCTCAGAGGACAAGTGCAACACCACGAAGTCAGAAGCCTTCACTCTGAGTCCTGGGTTTGAGAAGCTCCACCCCATGTTCTCCCTTTCTATTATTTTTACTGACATAATGTAAAGATTTTGCACAACAGTGCTGAATATCACATTTAATCAAAACCTAAAATCTGATGGTATGAACGTTACTCAAATTAGAAAGTCAAGTATTCTAAAATTAGAAAATGTTCCTCTACAACAGCCTTTGATTGCACACAGATATGCCACCCTATCCTCTGAATCCTTGCCTTATTCAGCAGAGGGAATGGATAGCAATCAGGAATTAAGATGTGTATTCACTTTTTTGTTGGTTTTTTTTTTAATCATCCTATTCATACCAGATATCTCCCATTTTTGCTGCATGCACCAGATTTTAGTTAGGAGCTCTTGATACATATTTATTACTGAGGGTGCTGTCCCTAAAAGAAAATCAATTTTCTTGTCCATTCCCAAATTAAAAAAAAAAGAAATAAAAAAGTTTTCACATCAGGAATCTGAGAGGTCAGGAGAACTGGTGCAAGCTTTGTGAACTCCCCACTGCTTTTGGGTATTAACGTGACACCTAAAGAACCTGTTTTTAGAGTATTACACTATCCGTTTTGGACTCTGAGTGCTATTACTTCATTTTCTCTTCTGCCTTTTGAGAGATGCATATACATTCTGATAGACAGAAAAACATAAATGAACAGACAACTGACATATAGGTAAACACATGGCATCAGGAAACTAAAAGGACTCACACTCTGCACTAGTCCTACATTTTTCATGTCTTTAGCAAGCAACCTACATCTTTCTTATCTGGTAATGTCCCCAAAGGTACTTTAATTCATACTTTAACTACACTCTGAGCACCTGTATTCATGAGTTCAGCTTTGAAAGCTGCTGCTTTCAGATTTTAAAGATGAAGAAAGGCTTGTGTATCTAAAACATGCACTTTTGCCAGCTTTGCTAGTTGTTCCTAATAAAACATTTATCTCCTCTTATAAATGTTGCCTTGATTATATCCCTAGACCATCTAAGTCACAGCAGTGCCATTAGCAAGGTGAGTCAAAAAAGAACAAAGCTCATTACAGTGGAAAAATAGGGATCTTGAATTCACTTCTCTACTGATCTCTGCGAGATGATCATCTCTCATCCATCCTCATAAGAGGTTTTGTATATGTGGCATTTTCATCAAAGCATAAGCTGAATGTATACATTTAGCCTTAATAAGCCAAAGACCCAGGGAGGGGTATCTGAACTTACTCATAATATATCCAGACCTACGCAGATAGCAAAGCCATAGACTATTCATACTGGGTTTATAAACTACAAAAGATCAAAGCCCTGTTGAAAACAATCCCAGGATTTGCACACTTAAAAAAAAAAAAAGGCTTGAAATTGTCAATATGGAGAGCAGTATGGTTTGGTTTAGAGCTATTTCCTGAGGAGCTGGTGCTGGATGGGAAGGTGTAATTTCTGCTGAATTAGGAAAAAAAAATCAGTTATTGATTGCAAGGGGTTAAAAATAGCTGAATCAAGTCACTAAAAAATCATTAGGATTTGTATTTTCCTTTGTTCCTGTTGAATGCAACAAATATCTCATTTAGCAGAAATATTCATGGTTAAGAGATGGTTTCTCTGCAGAAGAAAATGAGACAAATGGCCTATTTTCAACAAATGCTTTTAATTTACAGAATGGGTTTTGGAGTGCCTTCCTTATCTGTATTGCTTGCTTGCCCCTCATTACAGAGAGATCAGTGCTTTTCTAGAGCAGCTTGACTTGACACGTACGCTCTATTTTTTATTCCATTCACAATTAAATCAGAAGGCATAATTGTTATCCTTCTCTCGAAAGCCTGTCACATGTCCAAGTAATACTTCCATTTAAATAATATTAAAAAGTGTTAGCAAATAGTTTGCTTATAATGCAAGCCAACTGCTGAAATGGTACCATTAAAATAAATGTTGTTACCTCTGATTCACACACTGAAACCAAAAGTCAGGAGCAAGGTCAATGCTGTGTAGAAATATGTATTAATCTTTTCCACTGTGTCAGATTGGTCAGATTTTTATCTGTTATAAATCCGTGTAAATCTAGCGGTGTATCAGTCAAATCGTACTTAGGAAAGATCTGTCCACTTTAAGATTGTTTCATAATCACTGAAGGAAGTACATATGCTTAACGGAAGCAAATGCATACTGTTCTTTTGCAATTATTTAGCATCTTAGTGATTCTGTTAATCGTGATCAGCTTGCTTGGAAAGGATTATTTTAAAAGAGAACTTTTGATTTCTCTTTGCAATAGATCTAAGTGCTTGGAAAAAGAGTAAATGCTAGCTTAGTAGCACCAGCAGCATGTCCAGTGTGCTATGGTCCCCTTTGATGGAAAGGAATGGAGAGAGGAGGGAGGAGGGGAGGAAAAAAAAAAAGAAGAAAAAAAAAAAAAGGGAAAGGGGAAAAGGGAAGTTGCCACAAAAATCAGCCAATGGGAGTTTTTGTGAGCCAAAGTGGGTAAAAGTGGGTAAAACAGGAAGCCAGAAGGAGATGGGTAGTATGTGGGTGGTGTGTGCCAGCAGAAGTGTGAAAAAAGAAGTGACGTGGTGGGATCATAAAAGTGAAAATTATGCATCCTCATATTTTATACAATATTGTTTCCAAATGCAAGCTGAAGAAATGCTTTCTACATACGATGTGACAGTAGAGCCCTAAAACCAATCTTACTGGGTGGACAGCGATGAAATATGAAGAAAACTGTAGACTTACATTGGCAAGAATGTAAAGGACTGTAGTGGTCTCTGACACTGGACAAGAGATTTACTATTAACTGAAAGGATCAAATTAATGCAGTTTAAAAAGTAGCTGACAGCACAAGAGAAAAGCTAGAGTGTTTTTTTAAGACTACCTCAGAGGAAAGTTGGCATTTTCACAATGTGTACAGGCCAAATAAAATAAAAGTATTAAAGTGTTCATTATAGAAATACACCAGCAACAAGTGAAATCAGAATGTGAAGAGACTCAGCATTTCCTCTAAAAATGAGACTGTAAGATTTTCAGAGCAGTAGCTTGGGTTGCATTTTGACAGCCAGAGCAAGCAGATATTCATCTGAGTGTTACCAGCTAAAAGTGCACGTGCTGCAATTATATTCCACTTGGAAAAGCATTTTTTAAATGGGTGCCTTCGAAACTCACTTACCTGTATCAAAGTCACAGAATACTTCAGTACTGCAGCAGCCTCTGCAATACATAACTTGCCACATTGTTCTATCAGCTCCTACAAGGCCAAGACTAATAAAATTCTAGTATTTTTTTCTGCTAACTACAAGCAGCCTTTAATTAAGCGTGTATTGGTTACATCAGAGATCAAAGATCTTCTATTTTGTGCAGCCTGTGTATTCTGTACCCAAGAAAATTGGGAGGCACGTTTCTGCATCTCTGAAAAGGATTCAGGGCTCCAGGTCTCAGCTTTTGACAACAGTTCATTGTGTGAGCCTCTGGAAGGTATTTAGTCTCTGCATGCTCTTGTGTCCCACTTGCAGAATGATCATTTGAGAGGCAGTGGTCTCATATGAAGTAATTTAACATTCACAGTTCAGTCAAATGCTCGAATAAAGGGATGACACAAAGAACAGGAAATGCCATCACTGTTCCCCTTCCTAAGAAAACTGCAAGTGGGTGATGGGATACATCATCATAGAAAAGCTTTACCTGAATAGGTAGAGTGAGGCATTTCAGATATGAGAAGAGTGAGTGTGCCAACAAGGCTAACCACCTCCTGAACTACAGACCTCTCTAGTGAGGGTTGGGATAGTGTACCACATGAGAAAGAGCTAAAAAAAGAAAATCCTAGATCTGTAAAATTATGTTATAGTAAAAGACACCAATGTGTAAAAAATTCAAAAAGTCAAAGTTCCCTTTGGCCAAAAAGAATCTGCCCAAAGCATCTGGAGTTTGCAGAAGGCTATAGGAGGTCTATCATGAGGGGATTTACAACTAAAGTACTTTCTCTTGGATTTGTTGCTCAGAACATTTGTATCTTCAAAAACATAAATTAGGTCTTTGAAGCAGTCTTCCTATAATGAATGTCACTGTTTTTTTAAGCAAGGATATAAAAACTGTAACACACAAAAAAATTTAAAAATCAGTGTTTAGTTGGACCTTTAATACTGTGGCTCAGGCAACACCTATTTGTTGGTTTGGATAAAAGAAACTAATAATTTTGTGTTGTGAGAAATGGAAGGACTGATTTTACAACATGCAGGTTCAACACAAAACCACAATGATTTATTTTATGGCCTTAAACAATTAAATATTGAATCACTAAAGAAACACATGGGGTTTAGATTTCATTTTCAAAGAAACTCTGAAATGATTATTCTTTGGGTTTGTTGTAATATAACTGTTCCTGAATGAGAATTGCTGTTGCTGCTGACAAGAGGTGGAGTCAAGATCCTTGTCAAGAAGATGCTGATCTTTCTGTTTCACCCCAATCCCATGGCTAAGAAATATTTTCATTGAGTAAGCTCTGAGAAATTTTCTCCCCTTCGAGTACAAGCAAGCCTTACCGATGGCAATGAAAACGAATTAGGAGTCTGGACCCCATCAACCACAATCTCGGGTGTGCAGTGGGATTTGCCCATTCAGACAGAGAAGGATCCCTAATTCATCCGTACTTTCAACTATTCAGTCACAATCCTCATAAGAATTCAGTGGTAAAAAAGGAAGTGAAAACAGTCATTTCTTTCAGGTCTAATGTTGCGTGAACAAAAATAGTCCATGGATTAATGGACATTTTATAATACCACTGAATTTTTATGGCCCTTCTACTCATGAGGTCTCGCTGTAAGTAAATATTGTCTGAAATTTACTGATTGTATGTACATCACAAAGAGAGGCTAAGTATGGTAATAGATAATTAAAATTGTATTTATCTATTCTGTGAAGAAAAAAAATCTACATCAACAAAAGACACTGAAGACAGAAAGGTGAGCTAACACAGACTTACTGCTTCCCATGAGCACGGGTTAACACCAAGGGTAGCTGGTGAGTGGGAGGTTGCCTGATAGGCAACAGCAAGTGAGTTGGTAGATGTTTCACTGAAGTTGTATCAGCAACTCTACAGTGAAAAGATTAGACATCGGTTACATTTTGTCAGTTTTTCCTAGAGGCTCCTCTTCTGTCCCCAGGCTAATACATAATTATCATTCAGTCAGAATTATGTGGTGCGCTGGTGCGCATCCACGGGGGGATGGAGAAACCTGTCTTAGTCATGCCACAAAAAATGCATCTGTAAGATAAAAGTAAGTTGTGAAAGGACTCATGAGTTAGGTGCAATAAATAAAATGGCTTTTCTGCTACCTAACACTGACTCATTCTTCTAAACCTCTCTACATTATCAACATGAATATTACAGGCAACAAATGCAGAAGAAGCATTAGGTGATACCCTCTCAAGCGCTGTAACAACACCACTTTCTCATCATAGTTGGCGGCAGCAGCTCTGAGGAGGATTTTGACCAGAGCAGTGTAGTTGTCAGGCTATCCAAACAGACATGTATCAGTAACTCCATGTTTTTTCTTTACAGCCCAGCTTTCTGACACCAGTTCTTTGGCCTGCCTTTCATTACATTAAAATATTTCTTCTTTTTTATTTTTCTCACACCCACCATCTCTATTCATCTTGTGTTGTGGAGATAATTTGTTAGGTGGCAAAATGTTTTAGTAAAGCTAATTCCTAAAGAAAAGTAGTAGACAGGAGATTAGTATTTTTTTTCTACCTAGATGAAATTTAGGACTTCATAGGTGCTTTGAATGGACATGCTCAGTGTTTCTATGGACCTGGACACAGAATGAGACCGAGAAATTTAATAGCCAAGCTATTCTGCAGTGCAATTAGAACTTAAAGTGAAGCAAAAAGCCTATGATGAGATTATTCTGGACTATTCCTATAGCCTGGTTTAATGAGATTACTAAACACAGTTCATCTTAATTGTGAAGGTCCAAAATGCATACATATTTCCTTTCCTATTTCCAGCACTGGATTTTATAAATTTGGCGTAAAGCATTTGCAACACAGAATTTCTTAGGTGCTTCTTGCTTTTCTAAAACTACAGTATCCCCATTTATGTGCCATACTGTTCCATTTCTCACTTAGATGCATCAAATTTTCTTGCAATTTATTTAAAAAATTCTGAAAACAATTGAGATATTAGAGTGTAAATGGAACTATACTAGCTGGAAAGGATTCTCTATAAATGTTATGAGTGATCTCAAATGATCGAATTAGGATTTGTTTTGTCAATAAGCGTTTTCACGTAGTAGATCATTGCATAAGATGTTCTGACAGTAACTCACTGAATCAGACTATAGGGTCTATAAAACATTCAACAAAAACAGAGAGAACCAAATACTACTTCTTGTATACACTGGAGAAGGAAGCTTGAACTTCTGTACCTATTCACTTCCAGAGGATGCCAACTCAAATGCTGACAACTGCAGTCAAAAAACATTTTCCACATTTTCCACAGCTAGAGAAGGACAGACAAATACAGTCAAAGATTTCTCAAGCTCTAAGTAAGCTATGATATGCATGCCACTCATCTCCACCCTCACTCTAAACAGTCGGCAACTATTGTAGAAAAGTAAATTACCTGGAAAAAACGTGACTTGAGGTTCAGCAGAACAGTTAACTAGTTCAGTCATTTCAGAGAACACTTGAAGTGTAGTGCAAGTTTCCATGTTTCTACCCACAACCATGTTAGCTGAATTTCCTTGCCGCTAGCAGTTCATCTAAGAACACACCGCTTTGGAACAAGCAAACAACAAGTGACAGGCGTGACTCAGCCAACTCAAACTAAAACTGAAGCATTTCAGTAGCTTTTGACAGATTGAGGGGGGAAATGGGAGAAAGTAGTTATGTGATGGTCTCAAAAGTCGTAAAGATATTTACACAGTCAGCAGAATGACTGATACAGTCAAATCTAATTTGCAGTAGGACCATAGTAAAGGAATATGTTTGTAAGAGATAGAGAATGACCAGGCTAGGCCTGGTCATTCTCTATTGTCCTGTGCCTGAGTGCAGTATAATCAGTCCCGACCAGTAATCACACCATCAGCTGTCACTGGGAAATAGATGTATTTTATTTCAAATGTTAAATTAGAACATTTCAGATGTATGCAATGAAAAACCTTGATGAATCTTAAGTATTAATGGAGTCCACTGTATTATACTGTCCTTCCAAAAGAAGTATAACTGGAGAAATTAATGGTGGAGCTTGAAAAAGACATCCTGATTAGGCTCCAGGATTGCATGTGCATGGTCAACATCATCTCATGTTTTCTCTGTTGTTTACTGGAGTTCTTCTGCTATTCATGCCAGTTTGTCCCTGTATACCAACTGATTCCAATATTTCAGTTGATTTAAGAATTACAGCTGACATATTTTGTCTTGTCAAAGAACATATGTCTCTTGAAGATGGTCAAAACTGGAAGCAAGGTACCAGAGGGAGATTACTTCAGTGGCCCTGGAGCAGGGAGGCCTGCAGGGTGCAAAACTCATGATATCATTTCAAATCCCAAGGACATGGCAAGAGAGGAAGTGATGTGGAAGGCAGGAACAACGCCAATGAAAGCACAGATCTTCAATCAGGTCAAGCGTGCTGTTTCAAGTAAAGAACAGATTTTGACCTCTGCTCTGCAGTGGAAGAGGGCAGAGCAGAAGCAGAAGAGCAGGCAGAAGATTTTGTGGCACTGACAAGCCATGTAAGATATCACTCACTACTGCCACTGGAAGTAATGGCTTCAGGAACCTGCCATACACCAAAAAAACTCAAAACCAAATAAAACCACAGACACTTTATCTCCTGAGAACATTACTCACATTAGCAGTACAATTCTGCATTGCACTTAATACCAAAAACTTTGGAGACCTTTCAGAGTGGGGTCCTGGAAGTGGCTGCGGGCTGAATCCTGTGAGCAGCACCACAAAATGTCTAAGCTGCACAGAGACAATTTACTGCAAAGCATTTTGCTGTAAGGCAGCAATAACGTCTACTCTCCTCCCCTCTCAGTTCTGCTGATAGTGGGTTTTATGCACTACTGGATCACTCTATGTAATGACCCCTGTTGAAATCATTAAGAAACAGTTCAGGTTTTTCTACATTAATGACTGACACAATAAACTGTGTCTTATTTATGATGATGTCTTCTCCATCGTCAGAGTTTATAAATGTAACTTCCTAGAGCTGTCTTTATTTTTCACTACCTCAATTTCTAATGCCTTTAGCCAAATCACATGGGTATACTTCCAGTATGAATTAGGAACATACTTAATTATTCTGAGGAATAATTTTGATATGCATATGGATGGTGAAAAGAGCTACAAGGCCAAATTTTACCTTTGTGTACCTGCATAGGATGCAGGTACACAAAGTGTTGAAGTAGTGGTGTTGAAGGGCTGAATTTGAATGCATCCATCCACTCATTTTTGGAGTTGTTCTATAAAACACTAATCACATATAACCGCTGAGTTCATAATAAGTCCAGTGTCAGACCTCCTTTTTACTCTAGCAGTCCTAATAAGGTACCTCCAACTGCCCCATATTTAAAACACTCATCAGGGAAACCTGGGTTTCAAGCTCTAATCCTGTACTATTCTCATACAAGGGAATGAAGCAAATATGATGGGGGTAATGGTTAGAAACTAGAAAAAAGGTAGATTTAGGTTGGATATTAGGAAAAAGTTCTTCAAGGGTGGTAGATAACTGGAACAGGTTGCCCAGAGAGGTGGTGGAGACCCCATCCCTGGAGATATTAAAGGTCAGGATTGATGGAGCTCTGAGCAATCTGATCTAGTGAAGATGCCCCTGCTTACTGCAGGGGGTTGGACTAGACAACCTTTAAAGGTCCCTTCCAATACATTCTATGATTCTTTGTCCCCATGCATGAGGAAGGAGGTTAAGTCTTTACAGGGATAGCACTGATGACAAAGAGGTCTATCCTTTCCAAAACAAAATACAAAGAGCCAACACCCTCCAGGGCTGCATTAGGCAGCATATTGCCAGAAGGTAGAGGGAAGGTGTTCCTTGCCCTCTACAGTACCTAGTAGGGGAGTGAAGATCGACCCAGGACCTCCTCAGGGGTGCTCAGTGACAGGACAAGATGCAATGGGCTCAAACTGAAATACAGAAAATTCCACTGAAATTTAATTAAATTATTTGTTTTACTGTCAGGGTGGTCAGACACTCAGTTTGGCCGGAGAGGCTTTGGAGTCTCCATCAGTAAAGCTACCCATCCAACTTGGTGCACTAACACTTCAAGTATTTCCACTGTATTTCATTAGTAGAATCCAGGTGCTGACTTGTACATTGAGGCAGAAGAAGACAGTTGGCTTCAAGGAGTTGCAAAAGTGGAATAAACTTTTGCAAAAATGTATGTTCTCTATTTGGCCACACATTTCTGCCCCTGTCCATGCCTCCTAGTAAAAGTCACCACAGGAATGGTGCTACAAAACTGCTGGCTAGAGAGTGGGCTGACTTGACAGATTGTGATTATTACCATTATTCTAGAGATGACTAGAAGCAAATGCCCTTCTGAAGTTATTTACAAGCAAAGTTTTGCCTAGCTCACACATCTCCTCTCACAAAGTTGGCCAGACTCTTGAATCTTGCAGAGAGAGCACCTGAGCCAGAAGTGCAATGCCTGGTTAAACATGCCACAAAGTCCACCATAGCTGTGCCTCCATCTGCATTACCAACATGACTTGCCTCACTGCATGGAATGGACATCAGCAGCTCAGCCTCAGAAGTGTTCTTTCAGCTCGAAGGAGAGAGGGTCCTGCTTATACAATTCTGAGTAGGAGACTGTTCTGCTTAAGCCAAACACATTTTCTTGGTGCTGTGTGTTTACAGTGGTTTCCAGTAACAGGCAGGGAAGGAAGGACATGTTTGGGAGATGCAATGGTTGCCACATTAGCTGGGGACCGGCTTCATCACAGTGGTTTGTTTGCAGACTCTTCCTTTAGAGATTTCAAAACCACCAAACTCAGATTAAGCACCAGACAAGCAACTCTTGTCTGATGTAGGACTTGAAAAATTGCCTTCTGGGAATGAAGCAAATCATAAACAGCATGACAAAAATAATTTTGCTAACGATTTCATGAACTGCTAAGCAGGGGTCCTTGTCTTTGCAGCAATTCCCCGATTTTAGGGTTCACATACTGTGTCATTTTATTTTGTGGGTGACATCCAATGCTACAAAGGCTTTTAAGTGTGTCTTTATAAATCAGAGTCTGAAACGAGCTGACCTGCTTAATTACAATGTCTACAGAGTTTAGTGAAACAATTTAGTGTTTTTCCAAACTACCTGATTTACTTCAGGTTTTACCTGCAAAAGGACCCTGATTTCTCACTGCTCCAAGAGAAATATCTAAACTCAAATCACATTTTATAATGCTGGTTAACAAAAATATATATATATATTCTGCAGAACTTGACCACATCTATCTACCAAGCCTATTTCCCACCAGTCCATTCATCTAGTGGAAGCCTTGCTTCTTTTATTTTCCTGATACCTTGCTGGAAATTCTTCACACGCTGTCTCTACATTTTTGGGTGAAAAACATTTTTGAAAATCTCAGGTCTTCACAAAATGGTGGACTTGGTTTTGCTCTAGGGCAGCAGCTGTGGTGGCTGATGTGTCGGTTGGAGAAGGTGCAATGTTCACTTTTACAGCACAGGGTCTAGCTCCTGTCAGGGAAGAATAAAATAGTATGTACCCCATATGTTTCTGAACAATCTTTAGGTCAATGCTTTCTTGTTGGCAGATGCAACCTTCTGTACTGGACACCACCTTGGACTAAAGCTTCTATTATTAGCTTGCTCACTATTATTTCCACCTCTGTCTCCTGCTATATAATGGCTTCTCAAACCTATCTGAAGCTGTTTCTTTGCTACCATTCTACTCCAAGCAAGGCAGCAGGAGTCACAGCTGTTGCAGCTGAGAAAATTCCTGGTATCCCACAGGTATTCATGGCTGAGACCACCACTAATTGCATGATAAAGTTTCTCCTTCCTGAAGGGCCTTTGTAAATCACTGCCTCAGACCTTTGTGCAATGTTGCAGCACGGAGTTATAGAGCAGGTTTGTTATCCTTGGTAATGGGAATGAAATAGGAAATAGTATAGCTCCTTTCTGTGTTAGTTCCTTTTAAAAATAAGGTGTTTAAAGGTCATTGTTAGTATGGTGAAGGGTTCTTCTAAAGTCACACACAGATATAGTATTAACTGTGCCACTGTACATATAGAAATAATGACACAGGGGACACTCATGTCTACCTGTTGGCCAACAACCAGAACACTAATGCTGTGATAGATCTTGTCTATGAGATCTATGAGCAGTGGGTCACCTTCCACACATGGGTCTCATGCACTGAAGCATGGGACACTGGAATCCTGCTCTGCATCGTGGAGTAAATTCCAGAAGCAGGCTGATAAGGCAGTCAGTCCTTGGTTCTGCATGGACAAGACCTGGCATCATATATCAATGCAATGACTACACAGATTACCTTTACTCATGATTTAAGCACTAGAATTCATTTGATGGATCCCTTGAGAGAGGTGATTGTTGTTCAGGAGATTAAGGTCATGGACCAGATCTGTCCTGATGGACATGGAGTTGTTATTTGGGTCTCAGAGTACACATCTATATTTAGATAGACTTCTCTATCTAGATCCGATAGAACAGATCCTGGCACTTTATTCCCTTACTATGGTTCCAGTTGTGTACCAGTCAGGTAACTGGAGGGAGAACACCTTAGAGAAAGTCACACAGAAAGGATGAAGCTGGCAGGCACCTATGGAGGTCACCCAGTCCAGCACCACCCATTTAAACATGGTCAACTAGAACAGGTTTTTCAGGGCCATGTACAGTCAGGTTTTAAACATTTCCTAGGATGGAGACTTTGTAGCTTCCAGGGACAAAGCTGGAGTGTTTGACAACCTTTACAGTAAAAAAAGGTTTTCTGCAGAAGAGAATGATACTTTGTCACGATGAATAAGCTGAGGTTGTAAAGCTTTTACGGCAAGATACTATGAACTTTAACAGAGTATGATCTGTTTACTATAGAACTCTTGAATGATCCTATAGGAATCCATGGAGTGCTCTCTGTTGAGCTGTGGAGGTTTTTAAAATAAGTATAATTTCTATAAAATCCACCGATTCCACCCTTCAAAAATTCTACAGGCCTATTCTCCTGGGGTTCATTATCCCAGAAATCCAGGTCAAGAGCGGTGCTCATCTAACTCTCACTCCAAACCTCAGAGCTAACTGGAATAGGTACTCTGTAATGTCTGCAAGTTTTGTGCTTCTTCAGAGCGTATTTTGCAGTTGAACAGATGCCCTGACCAGCATTAGTGATAACTGTTGCAAGCACTGCAGGTCATATTCAGATTTCTGTTTCAATAACAAATCAAAACAATCTAATGAGAGCCCAGCAAACTGCTACTGCAGAATTGTTCTCTATGAACTAGACATTTTCAAAATAGGCATAAAGCTAAATACTGCCTAATTACTCTTACATATAAATAGACTTTCAAAAAATGACGTGAGTTTCTGATGCATCAGGAAGCTCAACAGGTCAGGGACAGCCAAAAATCACAGCTGCTGTTATGGCACTAACCCTAGTCACTCACGAGACAAAACCACAGGAAGAGCATTTTCCAAGCAGGGAAGGGCACTGTTTCTGTTCCTATGATTATTGCACCAGTGGCTGAGTCATCACGCCTCAACAAATATTCTGTAATTAGAGCTGTTCATTTTAACAATACCGAAGAGCTCCGGAGAAATAACTGTAAATATTTATTACCATTCCAAGACTGGAATACTTGTGCCATACTGCATCCTGCCAGGTAACCTTCTTGGCAGCTCATTTAGAGGGGAATGAAAATTTCCTTCTGAAAGGAGAACTAGCACTGCAAAGCCCTTTTTATAAAGCATCATGAATCATAAACAATTGAAGATTTAAAATGAAGGGAAGGCAACAAGTATCCTGACATTCATATGCCAGACTGGGACTCGGGAGATGGAAGTTCAAGTTCTAGATCTCATCTACAGCTTCGATCTTGACACAGTCAATGTGACAGGAGGTGCCATATCAGAGGCATCACTGGTGGGGACTCCTGAGCCAAGGTTGCTGAATCCTTTCCATAATGCCCTATTCTCACTTTTTTGTGCGTTTGCTAAACTAGAATAGTCAAGTGAAGGTTTTATACATAGATGATTCTTAAATCAAACTTGGAGATATAGGGATGTGGTATTTCAATAAAACAGATTAAGGGTTGTTAAGAAAACAAAATTAGGAAGGAAATATGTATTTTGTCCTCTCAAAAGCTCTTTCTTTGAGAAATAGAAACACATAGATGCTTTTGAGCAGGGATGTGAGATACAAAAATGGAGCTATCTTACGATGTAGCTAAGAAACATGTCGCCAACTGCCCCTATGACTATCCAGCCAAATCCACTCATTACAGGCCTCTGAAAAATGACAGTTCATTCCTTCTAAAGACCAGTTAGAATTTGGCAGCATTGTCAAAACTCCTCAACACGTATTCAGAATTTGGCCTTAAGTTTCTCAATCTAGACATTCAGAAAAAAAAGAAGCCTTGAACTTGGTTTAAGTTATTTGCATTAGCATCACGAACAAACCCTCTTGTGCTGGCTCTTTACATTCAAAAATACAAAGCCTATCTCAGCTCCCTTGTCCCAAGAGACTTTTCCTGTTCTGCAGTTCATTGTCCACAGCAGAAAACATCTTCCAAATCCTACAACTGAGGCAGTGGTATCACAGATAACAACCATCATTTCTCAGCCATGATTCACTCCTAGTGCTTGATCTACTCTTTACTGAAATAGATAAAAGCTTTCAGGAGCCTAAAAATAAATAATGCAACATCATTGCTATGTCAGTGCCGTTACTCTGGTTATACACTAATAAAACAAAAGTAACGACGGCTTCCACTGGTCCCAAATGGTCTCAGGTTTGAATACTGTACATAAAGGTAACCGCAGATTCACAGATTGGTTTGGGCTAGAAGGGACCTTAAAGATCATTCAGTCCCAGCCCCCTGCCATGGGCAGGGACACCCTAGAGGTTGCCCAAAGCCCCATCCAACCTGGCCTTGAATGCTGACAGGGATCCAGGGGAAGCCACAACTTCTCTGGGCAGCCTGTGTCAGTGCCTCACCACCCTCACACTGAAGAACTCTGTCCTTGTATCTACTCTAAATCTCCCCTCCTTCAAATTAAAGCCATTATCCCTTGTCCCATCACACCGTGCTCTTGCAAACAGCTCTCCAGCCTTCCTTTAGGCCCCCTGTAGGTACAGGCAGGCTGCTGTGAGGTCTCCCCAGAGTCTTCTCCAGGCTGTCCAACTCTCTCAGCCTGTCTTCACAGGTGCTCCTACCCTCTGATCACCTTCATGGCCCTCCTCATGGTATTTGTTCTTTCCAAATATATGATCATAAAGGGGCAGGGGAATTATACAAGGGTAATTAAATTAATAGTACAGTTGTAATGCATTAATACATCACTTTACATTTTACAACTCTGCTGGTCAGGCCACTATAAATTGCATAGGAAACACACATAATAATACAATCTACTAAACACATAAACCTATTACTAACTATAGAAGGATCCTTATTTACTTCCACACATAGCACATCAACTTACATACTCATTTTACATTAAATAGTAATTTCTATGAGACAAGAAATAAAAACCTTTAAAAGAGAGATCTAGTTAAATGATTTTACTGCACAATTTGAAATGCTGCCTGGCAATACTACGCAAGCAAGAAAAAAATTTAAAAGAATTATCCAAGCAACTATTAAAAAGTCCTTACCTCGGCTTTAATTAGCACAGGTCAGTGCAAGCTATGAATTGTACATTTTACATCGCAACTGAAGTCCTGTCACGTCACCACCTCATTATCAGCATATATAGTTTAATATTAGTTCACCTATTTCATCCATATACAGGGAATTCTGATAAATATGTGAAGAAGACAATAGTTAGTAAATAATGACGTAACATTGTAGTTCTAGGACCAAACTGGAGTGCTATTACCAGCAGTTAAATAAAAACAGTAACATGGAGGCTTCTCCTATCTTGATCAGAAATGCTTAGCTGTCTTCAGTAAATCAGTATCAAGTGAAATCTGCTGACAGTACAGAAAGTCTCCACACCAGGGACATTTCATCTGGTGAGAAGTGGGACGGAAGGTGCTTCGTGTGCCTCACCCCCCCGCCCGCTCCACCCACTGAGCCCATCCGGATGCTGCCATGAGAAATGAGCTGCCTGAGATGCTCAAAGAAACCTGTGCAAAAACACAGTGCAAAAATTACCGGGTGTGTATCGAGTTTGAATTTCCTAATGCAATTAACTGTTAAAAATAGTATCGCTATCAATGTACACCTTGAGGCATTAGTGAAAACTGCTCATATCATAAATGACACTAATAACACAGTGAGAACACTGAAGGTGAGAAAAATCAACACCGCAACAAAATCAGTAAGAGATTTCATAGCTTTATTTAGAAATGAACTCATTAAAGATGCAAAAAAAATAATGATTAGTGCTACACTACACATGGTTTTCCATTTTTATATGAATACGAGTTTATTATACTGCACTTCTAGTCCAAATACCTGCCATAGCAATTTGATATAATTGGGTTTTCTGTTAATTTAAATTACTTTCACTGATCTAGGTAATAAAATGCAGCCTCCATTTCACTGCTGACTGACAGACACTGCTCAGTGTGTCTTGTTCACTACCAAGATTTAAACCAGGCTTATACAGTTTAAAAGCTCTGAAAGCCCTAATCCAGCAGAACTGAAAGTTTCCTGAGGATAGCAGCCTACCTTCAAGTGATGATTTACAAAATCTATTCCAAAAATTAGGAATGATGGCAAAATAGAGTTTAGGGAATAAATTCAAAGAGGTTTGATTAAAAAAACATTAGCTTGGCAGAACAGAAGGCATTTTTTAGGGAATCTTCCTGTACTGTCTCTCTTTTATGACTGCACAATGATAACTGGAAAATAACCCAAAGCCACTGAGTTTAGTCCCAATGATCACAATCAGGTAATGCAATTTCAACATTTATGGAAAAGATTAATTTTAAAATGTCCCATGCAGTTCCCTTAAATAAACTGGCTGTGCTTTCAGCTAGGAAAAGCAGAAGACACACATTTTCTCACTTGCAAATGCTGTCATCACCAAAGAAAGCATCACTGGGGAAAGGGAGCAAAAATCAGTTTCATGGTGCCAGAAGAAAGATGTTCACATTTTATTCCTGAATACCGGATTTAGGAAATACATCAGCTTGGGGGCACGGAATACCCACAGAGTCATTTGGGAATTTGCATGGAAAAGAATAGGAAAACTACTCTAGATTAAACCCAAAGCAGTGAAGACAGCAGCAGACTGAACAGGACACAGAAGCGTTATGAGCTGTAGGAGAAGGACTACCTTTCAGTCTGTTATTTTACAGCTATTAGTCGTGCGGCATCAGCACTACGCTGCTGACTACTACACACACAAGAGTACCCCATCGTCTGAGAGACACCAGCTTTGGCTGCATGTGTGCGTGCAACACATTCAAGGAGGCAGCTGGAAGGTTTCTGCCATTCTTTCATGTTTTGGACAGTCATTCTGTGAAAGGGCAAACTGGTGGGGCTGTCTCCAGGTATCCTGCCCAGTTCCTTCCGGGCAGATGACTAATGCGGTTGTGCATGGAGAAAATGAAGGGTAATTTGGAAGGAAGACACGAAGTATAGGAAGAGTATGACATTGGATAGCCTGGTAACACAAAGAAATCCTCAAGATGGTTCAGTTTCATAGCCTGAATTGGCATCTTGCAGAGGTGGGACCCTTCGGGCCAACCTGGGAGAGCCACCCCGTTTCTCATTGCAGGGTGAAAGGCAAAGGTACAGCCCCACACAGAGAGCGGGGAGGAGACGCTGCTCTATGCACAGCTGCTGCAGAGACTCCCACACTTGCAGTAGCGATCTCTGTGCAACCAACCTGTAAAGCAGTGTGGGTGGCTCTGAAGTCAAATGCAAATCACAGGTGAATACAGATTTGAGGAAATAAAGACAGGGAAAGAGCTAGTTTCCATTTCTTTTCTATATTCTGAAAATGCAGTGATTGCTACTCACATAAATCACAGTGCCCAGCACCTTATATCAGATCACATACTCATGAAAACAACAGCTTTAAAGCTCTCACCTTCAGATAAACAGATGCTGGCCTTACAGAAACACAGGAAAAACAGGAGGGATACAGAGAGAGATCTGCATACAAGCAATGCATTTACATAAAAGCACATGCATTTACTTCATATTCCCTAAGTCTACCATAGCTAACAAAACATTCACAGCCATATGAAAAAGCATATACATATGAGCACATGCACGGGGCAAAGATTCCTCTCACCTATGAAAGGGCTTTTGTGCACCATCACAAGAGCTGTCAGTCAGAGACAGAGAAGCAAGCAGCAGTCTTTGCTCACAGGCAGTACCGAATAACCCAGGCATATTGCATCAACTCTGCTCAGCTACTGCAAAAAAAAAAACGCCGTTTTGTGCCAACTATTTTTAATGCTTTAGTATTAGCAGCATGAAGGGCTTTGGTTATTTAGCACTAAAAGCACATCTAGATATTCTGAGCTGAACAAAAGCTACTAAAAGACTAACCTTTAGTATGTAACCTTGCAAACAAGATCAGAGAAGCCAGTGCCTGCACGGGTGACAAAACAAACACGAAACTAATACAGCACTTGGAACTATTCATCACGAGTGCCTCAGGGGCAGATTTACAAATGATGCATGTAAGTGCCTGGTAAGACTTGCAGGAGCTGTCAGCTATAAGAGCTGCCTAACACCTACTCACTGGAGAAGCCACCAGCCCCTTGAAAAGGCAGCGCAATCTCTGTGCGTAAATTACGCCTGTGATCTTCCAGGCTCCTATCTGCAACTGTAGGCATCTTTGTAACTCTCACCAGTCAGCACTCTGGGACCTAATGAAAATTACTGACCACTGCTGTCTCAAGTACCAATGGTGCTGTCAAAGCTGAGCCTTAGAGATCCTCAGGTACTGTTGCACCAGTGAGCTGTATTAGGTCTTCATGAGATTAACCCATCAACTTCGTACTAGTTAGCAATTTCTGAATAATCCCTCAAAGCAAAAAAAAAAAAAAANAGAAAGATACAGAGTGTTTGACATCTGATATCTCAACTGCAAGACATCTTGCAAGACAAAATGTAATTGTGTTTTCTTTAAAAATGCTCACTGAGAGGGTTTTTTTCATGGGGGTTTTTGATAATAGCACTGTGGGAAACTGCTGAAAAGCTTCAATTACTGCCACATTGATAAATAAATACGGGACCTAGAGCTGCAGCGCAAGGGAGTACTCAGCAGGGTAATGCACATGGACTAAAAGAGGACTAGTGGATGTGTGCATGTGTTTGTGTAAACAAGACTGTGTGCTGACAGGAGTTTTATTTCAAGTAAGAAAAGCCTGGAGAAATAGGTCAGACCTTTTAAGAGATAATTTGTATTTTTTGGTACCTTCTGTTGGCTGAATGAATCAACAACTGTGTTTATAATGCCTTTCTAGTTGCACTTAGAGCAGTCGGTTCCAAGGAAGTGGTGATGATGTTTGTCGTTGCTTTCTGCCCCTAAGTCCAGAAGCAGCTCGCAGCTCCCTACCCAGCGTCACAGCAAAACTCTGGTTTGCCTACCAGGGTCATGCTCTGGACCCTCCTGCCACGATACACCACTGGACAGGTATCCTCCCACCACTGCAATCTCAGCTCCCACACACACCCCTCAGATGCCTCATCCCCTTCCCACCTTGGTCCCTCACGCTGTTGGCTCCCACTGCCCACACTTCTGAGCCCCACAGCCCCCTGAAAACCTCTACCTGTCCCCCATGTTAGGCTGGTGGCTCCCCACCCACGCCCCACAACAGCTGGCTCCATCACCACTTCTGCTGGTAGGGGAAATGGCAGCTACCTGCAGTGTTTGTTATCAGCCCCTTCCCTCTTCACAGGCACAGGTTTCCATGAAGCAGGAAGAAGCTGAGACGGCAGACACCTCGATCTCAGACAAACCTGAGGGAAACTGGCCAAGGGATGTGAAAGGTACTGAGGAGGGTTGTACGTTTTTCAGTCTGGCAAATGGACAGCCAAAAGGAAGGAAGGGAAGAGCCATTGCTTTCATTCTGTTTCCCTATGAAAGCAAGCCAAGTATTACAAAATTTTAGCACGTGTTTCTTGCACGTTACCTTTCAGACTGTAATGAAAATTGGAACCCTTACCAAATCCCAGGGAAGCCAGTAATATTTTCGTTATAGATTTCTGCCAGCAATGTCACTTGGTGAATTGACTAAGGGAAGATAACTGAGCGGCAGAGGTCTTTAGGCAGGCTCTGAGACACATCCCCAGAAGTTTGGGTATGCCAAACTTCAGGGTCAGCACTCCCACCTCTTTTCAATGGGCTTTGTGCCAACAACTGAGCAGCAGAATCCAAATGTAACTCAAGAACAAAACGCCACATTTGTTTTGATCACATTAAAGTCAGAAGGAGCTATTAAAAGAAGTTGTAGCAGATGACTGGGTCCCGAAGAACCACAGGCAATAAATTCACGTGGCAGTTTTGTTTCATAACTTAAGTCCTACTTATTCTTCCTTTCTCTATTCTTACTACTCCCTGATATGGAATGAATGTAGAAACCAAATTAAGTGTCCAGGAAAGAATAAGAATCAGCTGGGTTGAAACAAAAAACCCAACGATTGAAAGCAACTAGGTATGTATGTCAATTTAGAAATGCACAACATGTATCTGCCTGAGTGAATGTACAAATACAAAGCCAAGGAGACTTGGGATGCCAAGGACAGAGTAGCTCCTCTGGCTCTTACGGGGGTGTTTGATACTGCCATGCTGGTGGCCAGGTCTCTGAGCCACTGCCTTCAGATGGTATCACTGTTTTTGGGTGGCACTGAGGAGAAATACATTCACATCTATATTGCCTCTTTTATGCAAAACCTCCCCGAAAAGTGCTGTTACATGGAGATGGCCATCACTGTAAGCCTGTGGCAGGGATAGAGCACTGCAAATATACGGATTGTCTAAACTGAGTCGACCAAAGTTAACACAAAGTAGAGATTAACTCAGCAAAAGCAACTGTGTGCAGAAAAATAAGTCAGGGTAAAAAGGATAGGTGCCTGCTCTCTCCTCAGGATTTACAGTGACAGAACCATCCTGAGATAACAGTTTCACAATAAATACATAAACAAAATTAATTGGTTTCAGTTCAACGGGGTTATTAATGTATTACACTAACCCTTCTATGGACAGTGTCTGCATCAGCTGGTGCTTCACCTGAGACCTGTTGGTGCTTTAGCTGGGACTCACTCACTGTCCCCGCTCTCGCCTCAGGGGTTTGCTCTGGCAGCAGGACGGCTCACTCAATTACACCGTGTGTTAGGACCACACAAAGACAATTGGAGAAATGAAGCGAGAGCTGCAGGTTTAAAGATGACAGTATATAAAAAGATGCAACCCTGCAAATTCTGCTTATGTTCATCTCTTCTTTTTGCAAAACATTTATAGAATATTTATTATTTTTTTTCAAGAAGCTGCAGAACCGCCCTGGTTTCCTTGCTGAGGGAATATAAACACCCTTCCAAGTGCTGGAGGAGCCATGGGACACACTTGTAAAGCCACATCATCTTGAGTGACTTCCCTATCTTTTTTCTTCAATGTTATTATATTTTCTCTATCAAAGTTAGATTTGAGCCTAAAAGTACTCCTAACAATGACTTTTACCACACAACAGTATTTGTACACGTTGGTAAGTACTTAAAATGGTTCCTATTACAGTCCATTGACAAAAACTTACACCAGAAACACCACTTAGATGCCAGTCTATCAACAGAAAACAACTCATACATATAACTTCATTTAATCTAAGTTTTACAAATCATATTGCCATCTCAAGGATAAGAATCTGCTTGTATTAAGTGGAAAGCAAATGGAGTATGTGCTTTTCTTGGGAGATTACGCTTCCCTTTTAGACATGGAAATTATCAAAGGTGCAGTGGTAACATTTGTAAAAAACTAGTTTCCCTAAGGAGATCATGGCATCAGTTAAAATCGCAGTCCTTTGATTGTTTACTTGAACAACTGTCAATATTATCATTGAGAGGAGTACTGATATAACAAAAGGGTTACAGTGTTACTCTGATGGGAATAAGGCTTACTTCATACAGGAATAGATCAATAAAAGAGCACTGCTTTTCATTACATAATTGCTGTCATGTTTTTTTTAATGTTTTCAAATGTTTAAATAGTATTAAAGAGAAAAGCATGACACTTTTCTGATACTAAAAAGACTGTGAAAGAGGAAGGTGCTCAGTAATTAATAATTTCTTTTCTGCAGAAGTACACATTCAGTGCATAAAAGGCAAAGCCATGTTATTTCTACCAAGATCAAATAATCACAGACTGGTTCGGGTTGGAAGAGACCTTAAAGATCATCTAATTCCAACACTAGATTTGAGTGTGACCATACAGAAAATTCCTTATCCACTAGCTAGTCCATCTGTCAAATTCACACCTCTTCAATCTAGAGATACACTGGAATGCCCCAAAATACACACATACTGAAAAAGTAGAATTTGCTGCTCGCAGCAACTTTCACACAAAGTGACTTACTGTTTTAAGAACATGGTAGTTTACTGGGGGGTGATGTGAAGTAAGATGTAAGCATTTTTTAAGTTAATTGCTCCCAACCTATTTTTCTATAATAGCAAAGGAACCAAGAGAGACCACAGAGCAAAACTTCTTATAAAATGAGAAGCATGAATCAGTATACTAGATCATCTTCACTCTCAACTAAAGCAAAGACTTAAAATAAACATATCAGCATATTTTTCTCTTCTAGAAAGAGAAGTCAACAATATTAAAGGCATGCCACTCCGAACTTTAAAAAAGTTCATGGTATTCCTGAAAATACCATATCCACATAGAGCAAAGGCACAAATATCTTCACCAGTTTAACTAAGAGAGGTAGGTTTTGTACTCTGCTCCTAGGATGGTGACAATATCTACTGAAATAACCCACCATCTATTTAAGGAGAGAAAAACTGATTTTAAGGCAAAGATAACTCAAACACTGACATTGCACTACATAAATTTAGCTTCCAGTTCAACCATTACTGCATTATTGGTTTACACTGTCCTCATCATTGGAGGGATCAACAGATTTGCAGTACAACTTGTTGGGCACCTTAGAATGGAAACTTTTATTCGTTTTAGTATGCACTTCAGGAGAGCACTAGTGTAATCCTATATATCTACTGTCCCAGTAACAGTGTGACCTATTTCCTTAGTCACCACTGTAGTGCTATCAAAACTCCCCCTTCTGAAATCTCCTCTCTGGGGTGTTTCTCTATAAACTTGGTGGCACTTCACAAGAGAAACAGCTTGTACTTCAGACCCAACACTCAGATCAGAAACTCCATCCACACCCACTGCGGTCAAAGCTAAGGTATACAGTCTAATTACTCATGGAGATACTCAAATAGCTTAAACAATTCCACATCTGTATAGTGAATTTAGGCTGGCTACAATGGTAGGAAGTTTTCTGTGTGCACAAGTGGATAGCATTGATTTCAGCAATAATTAACTAGAAAGACAAATTTAGAATCAAATTAGCAGTTAAATAATTGTAGAAATTATATAGAGAGATTTCTTTGATTGGACAGTTGTAATAATAGCTACAGAAATCTATCCTCCATATACTCAGCATAATATGCTACATTATTGTAGCCTACAGTTAATATTCCTGAAACAATATGTTCCTGTAAGATTATCTCTTTGGGGTGATTTAAATTATTCGCATTACACTGAAAATATTAACTATATTAAAATATCTGATAAATTTTTAACATTCCTTATATTATTATCCCAGTCCTGCTCTCATTATCTATTACTTTTAATTCATCGCCGATTTTTCAAATGAGCTATTGACTTTTCAACAAAACACATGCTGCACAGCCAGTTTGCCTAACAGGGCTCAGCGTTCTGCAGTGTGTTGGAGGACTGCAGTCTAATTTCAGATAAGCATTTTATGTGCTTCCCTTTGAGCGTGCCAAGAGTTTCATTAATTGCAGTGGCTGGCTTGGGGCCTTTTAGAGTGCAAAATGGAGATTAATATTAAAACGCTGTTCCAGTCTCCTACCTAGGACTCCAAGACCCATGCTGCAAGCTGAAGCAAGGCAAAGTCATCACAGAAGGAGAACAAACCAACTGAAATCACACCCATGTCAAAATCAGCGGGAGACTTTCTGTGGGCTGCACCCAATCCAAAATTTTCACCAGCGTAGCGTATTTCCAACCCCCAAATAAATTATTGCAAGAAGCACAAGAGATTGGGTTCTAATACAAACCTTGTGCCTCAGCTCTTTAGATGCATTGGAGGAATAGAGTGTTAACAGTGTTCACTTATCATCCCCTTACCTCTGCCTGAAATACCTGCGGAGAAAGAAATATTAGGCAGTTCTGCAACCACAAAGACTATTCATCCCAGTAGGCCTGTCATCTTCTCTTTACCTAATCCCTAATCCCCTCCCATCTTAACCTCCAGCACTTGGCTTGATAAATTACTCTCAATCTGCAGCTGCACCAGGACCACCAGGAAGACAGCAGAGCAATGAGCACTGCTTGTGTACAGAGACACCAGGGACACGTGGACATACACTGACTTCCAGGTGTCTCCATGGTGGTTCACAAAACCAAAGTAAAGCACAAAGCACTCAGGAGAAGTGTCCCTTACACCCAAGAAGTGCCTGTTCTTTCAGGAGCCCTATTTTCCATGAATTTTCTTATACTTTATGTTCATTTAGTGCTAATTATTAAAATTTTGGCTATTCTGTTTGTCCATATGGGTATGTAGGAAATGTCATCCTGAACCAAACAGGATCCATCCAGCCCCTGTCAGTCAGTGCACTACCACAGAGTGTGCCAGAACTTACATTTCAGGGGTCCTTAAAATACCCGGTTTGATACAGCTGGAGGAAGTGGGACATGGCATTGGCTGGTTTTGAATAAGACTTTTCTTTTTCTCAATTGCTGATTGTCCCTTTGTTCCTACTGTAAGGAGAGAAAGCAAACAAAGAACAGTATTTATCTTTGTTCTAGAATATTGTGACATTTAAACTGGGTAAATGGGAACTGTCAAATAGAAATTTTGATATTGCTGATGATGATGTACTGGATTAGCAGGGAAAGAATTTGATTAATGATGAACAAAAAAAATGAAGGAATCAATTTTTACAGACAATGAATCATTTCTAATTCATTTTATATTTCTATCAGGCCACAAATTTGGTCTAATATTCTTAGATATCAATGAGGCATTTGACTTTATATGTCACATCTTTATTAATTTAAAATGAATATGGTGCATATGCAATAGATTTTAAATGATTAAATTGAGCAGCAATGCTTCTAATAGATTCCCAGTGGGACCGATTCTCAGCCTTGCACTCAACAGTTTTATCAGTAACCTGGAGGAAGTCAAAACTCCTCCAATAAAACTTCTCAGTTGACAACTGGGAAAGCAATGAATAATGAAGCAGGGAGGCAGCTGCAGATCACACATCTGGATAGACTAATTTCACAGTATAAAAGTGCCTACAGATGTGAACGATGATGAAGATTTGTGTCTACTGAGCAGACTGCATCTACTACACACAGGAGAAGCATTTTAGCCTGAGGTGTCATTAGTCCCACTTCTCTCAGTTATACCAACATCTGCAGAGTAGACTTACTCTGAAAAAAAATTAAAATAAATAAAGGAAATCTTGGAAGCAGAGATGAATAATCAGATCAATGGAAACTCCTACAGGAGTAACTTTAATTTGATACTTACACACAGGGAGATCAGTGCTACAACAAAAATTCTATTACCTCTGACACCGACATCAATGCTTATTCCTGGTGAACTGGGAATACCAGACCAGCTCTGGAGGCTAAAGTTCCAGAGGGACATCAGACTGGAAAGACTTCAAAGAGGACTCACAAGAATGATGAAAGACATGGAAAATATGCTTTTGATTGGAAAATATGCATGACTTGATCACAGTGTAAGAGTAGCTGTGCATGGAAAAGAGATTTAAGACCTTCGATCTGGTAGACAGGATGGGCAGAAAACACAGTAGGACAAATCCAGTTTTGAAATTATATAAATTCTCAAACAAGATGGTAACACCCTTCACCAATAATTGCATTGAACTGCCCATGCCCTGAAAAATTTTAATTAGGATCGCATAGTCTTTTAAAGGTTATTCTCTATCCAGAGCTCCCACACTTGTATGAGTCACTAAAAAAAAGTGAAATTCAATGGTCCGTCTTATGCAGGAGGCAAATTTGATGCCAGTGACTCCTTTGTGACCTAAATATCTGCAATTTTACCAAAACCTTTTTTTTCACCATTCTGTCCTCCTTCTTACAGGCCTTATCCAGCTTGCACTATTCTTTTGGATGTGAGATGACCAGAAGAAATGCTTTGTGTGTTCAGGAGAGACTCAAGCTGGTCATCGGGATTTCTGTATGTGCCTTTGCAGTAATACATAAAGGTGTCTCAGAGCGCTTGGTAGGTGACAATCTGGTAAAATTCCTCTTGAAAATAACTCAATATTTTCATATTCATTATGTGACGGGACTCCATAAGCTTTTTAAAGGTGTTTCATTAGCCAAAGAAAATAAAATGTAGGTATAGAAATAAATAGAAAATAATGCAAAGCTACAAGCAGCACCCCACAAAATTTCTAATCAACATTCCCGCTTGATTTGCCTAGAAAAAGACCAGTAGCAAATTTAGAGCCCAAGAATTAATTCTCCAGTAAGGTGAGCTCTTATTTTCAAATAGTCATGAATTTTGGATACCAAAACTTACGGCAAGAAAAATTCAGCAGGTTGCAGCTTTCAAAACATCTCTGTTACTAACCACTAGCTGACATAATGAGCAATTTCAACTAAGTTTATGGATGTCAGTGATGGGTAGTTTTTTTCAAGTCTACTTCTACATGAATATCTAATTCAGCAGCTACACTCGGTACAAGGAAAAAAAAAAAGAGGGTTGAAACTTTTAGAGTTGGTGAACATCAAGTACTTCAGACAGACCTAACTATACGGAACAACTACAAGAATCAGGCCTGTATTGGCCTTAAATCATTCAGCCAAATGTTTACCACAAGATCAGAAAAGTATTTTTAAAACTGCAGTATCAAGGACAGATCTGAATAAGCTAAATAAATAAATAAATAAATAACCCCCCATCAGGTTTAAGGATTTCTTAGATGTACCCCTAAATTTCAGCTTAAAGACCTCACACCAAAGCCATATTACAGTGATAGAAAACTAAAAATGCATTTCCCTGCTCAACCAACCATGACCCTTACAGAAGTCCTGCTCAAGCTTCTCATCAGATTAAAAGAAAATTACGCAAAGAAAGAACAAGAAAAGCCTGTCATGGTTTCTTTTAAATCAGCATTTCAAAAACTCATGACTAAGGCCAGATAATCTAAGTCATTTTTATTCTTTTCAGAACAAAGGACAAGTATTTGGTAACAAACTGTTCCCAAGAATAAACTTCCATTATTCAACTCTTATCTTGCTGTTTTATAGAGTGGATGCCAACATATTTTGCTAACCTCAGTTACTTCATTCTTTAAGAGATACCACAGAAAACTACCGCGTCTTTGTTTCCCCATCCTTTGGAATGTGTTTTTTGACATTTTAATTTCCAGGCATTTAATTTTATTTGCCTTTCTTCTGACTTACTAACACTTCTTCACAAAGTCCGTACCCCACAAACTTAAGGCAACAATTTATTTAAAGACTTTTAATTTATTTTCAGCCCCACACACTGCAGTGAGATCACCGTACCACTAAACAGTGGAGTGATGCAGCATAGTTCTGATGCTTTTTTATTAACTGGTATACAGATGGATTTTAATTTATATTGGCTTGCTTCAGGAATTTTTTATCACCACCCATCTGCATGAGCACTTAGGAAAACACATGATTGGTAGGTGTATAATGCACAGAGATTTTCCTAGAGAGCAACCAAAATCACTACATTTTTAGTCACGGTAAAGAAAATATATCCACATGCAGGCAACACAGGAGACATTTCAAATTAAGAGCTACTGCTGCTTCCCCAGCTGATGCATCTAACCCTGTGTCAACACCTGAAAACGGGAGCCTATGCCCCACAACACCGATGTTCTGTGTTTACAGTCTTCAACAGGTTTTCCCGCTAATTTCTCCCATGTATCTTCCTATACAAAGTCATCAGGAATCCACTAGCATATGTCCCACAAAACAGCAGCACTGGTATATCACTAACCGGTGATAAAATGATAGAAAAAGAATTGTAGGTAATTTCAAATATACAGCAATGTGTGGCGTGGAAAATTTGGAAACTGTCTTGGAAGCTGTCTTCTATGTTTGGATTTTTATTTTTTCCATCTTTGAATGTTCTTTCATTTTTCCTTCCTTCCTTCTGCTCCCAGAATCCAGAGAGAAATTTTCCCTGATTTAACCTCAAGATCAAATAGAAATACTATGTGTGCAACATTTTGCTACACACGGTATATACCTCTTACTTGCAAAAGTAATTGTTATTTGAATGTTAACAACTTTATAACTTCTTTTCACCCAAAAGGGGCCCATAGTACCTATACTCTCAGAGCTGCCAACCTCACCTCAAGCCATGAATGAAGAAGACAGTGCCAGGGTGATCACAAATGGGACTGTTCACTGTAAAAATGGGGATAAGCCCTTGTGGCAAGGGCCACAAAAGGAAGCTGTTGGTATGTACGGTGAGTAACAGATAACTTAGCAGAGGCAGCAGGGCTCCAGAGTTACAGAGGAGAATGCAGGATGAAAGGAGAGGTATCATCCAGGCCAAAGGGGTTCAAGTTCCTCATCTCTGGTCCTGTACAGAGCCTTTCCTCTTGCCTTCCCAAAGGCAGTCTCTGGACAATCACCAGCCTCAGACAGGTACAGCTCTACCTGCCGTGCTCTGTACCAACCTATTTTACCTGAATTTGGTTTCTGTTCTTTTCCTTTTGGTTAGAATACTCCTGCACATCTTCAACTCAAATATACCAATGTTATTTCCTTGATTTTTTTGCTTGCCTTTTCTTCACAAACCTGACCCTTAATATTCAAGAGGCAACCTCAGGCTCAAAAATAAACTGTGCCAAGAATACTACAACTGCTTCAGCACCAACCTACTCTGTGTGAGATGTACAGAAATTGTTTTTCCCACATTCTGCCCTTCTCTAACTAAATACCCTCACTGGAAATGTTTTTATGTGGAGTGTTTTAGCTGGAAAAATGCCCTGTGCCCACAGCCCACCAGCATATCCCACCTTGGTAGTGGGAAGGCAGTGTCTTACCCATGGCCCTCAAGATTACCAGTAAAACATAGAGGAGTTCAGTAAGTGCAGTCATTCCTTCCTTGGACTCACCAGACAGGAGCTAAAATGGCAAATAACCACTGAAATGCTCTTCTTTTTTTTAATGAAATGTTGACATGTTTGGACATTGAAGCCTAAATTCATATGCAAATATCATTTGTATTTACTTCAGCAGAAACAACCATTCCCACATGACAAAGTAAATGCCACAAACAGAAAATTACTCACAGTCCCCTTCTTCTTGTTCATGAGCCTGACCTCAAGCAAGTGTAAAAGATTTCAGAACATAGTACAGTCCAGATTAGGAGGACAGAACATATCCAACAGACTACTGGATGACTGAACATGGCTGAAAATGAGATTTAAAAGTTCTTCTTTAACCACAGGCCTCAAACAGCCAGTCGGCATTCCTTACAGACAAAACACAGACACCCTTCAACCTCATCTGAGACACCAGTTGCTCATTTTAATCTACAGAGAACAGCTTCACCAAAGTGGCTTCAGTATATATGAATTTGAAGCACCCTGTATCTATATAAATTCTAAACCCAAATTATTTATGAGCAGCTGATCTGGGGAATAACTCAGATCCAAGAACACAGCGAAAGAAGGCAACCTGTGAGTGGTGGTTCCATACCAGCCTCACTCATCAAACCCTCAAATCCACCCAAAGCAGCATCTTTTTGCATGCTCCTGGTGGCCTCATTCTTTCAGCCCATACTGCGGAGTCCTGTTTTGTTTTGAATAAAGTGAGTCAGAACTTGAGCTTTCCACTGTCCCTGCACACAGTAGATGCCTGCATATATTTTATTCTGTTGAGATAATCGGGCAAAATGTTAAAATAGCAACATGGCCAACCTGAAATTATTGAGTTCCTAATGTGCTAGACTGGTAATTCTGGAAAGCAACCACAGGAGGTGCAGAGTGCCTTTCTCTATATCCTCGCCATTTTCCTCAACACAGAGCTGAATCTAGGGAAAAACTTGCACCCCAATGCCCTTCCAGCCCTCATCTCCACTGCAGTTCCTTTGGCAATGAGAACACTGACCTGTACACTTCCAGCTCTGCCAGTCCTGGTGCTTTCTGTGGAGTTTGAGGAGCTGAGAGACACTGAGTCAGTGCTCAGGTAGCTGCCATCCATCAAAAGCTATGGTCTGTAGGAGGTGGGACTGGCAGTTTAGCAGCTGGCACAGAGCACTCTGAGTTGTTCCCATCAAAGCTCCAGCTGTGAGAAGCAGCCACTGCGCTGGAGGCAGAGGTATTGGTTTTGAAACTGTTGTTAATTAAGGTGAGATCTCACGGCACTAGTGTTCAGCAAGTGCAGGAAGAAACAGACCTTTCCCCGACAAGTTACACAGAATCACAGAATCAGAGAACATTATGTGTTGGAAGGAACCTCGAAAGATCATCCAGTCCACCCCCCCTGCCTGAGCAGAATCACCTAGATTAGATCACACAGGAACACATCCAGTTTGGTTTTGAATGTTGATCATTCAAACAGGCTATACAAACAAACATAAAAGATAATGAAAAATCCAAAAGGTATATATTAATGTTTCTTAAGACCTCATGTCCAGGCTCCCCACTGAACAGCCCCTCTGATCAGCTGCTTAAGATAACGCGCAAAACAACTGTGAGCATGGCACCCTTTCCCCCATTTCACTCAAACAATGATACCGTGTGTATTTACCGGCTGAGAGCTAGCCCACTGAGACCAGATCAGCTTTCACTAGCTGCCTTTCAAAGCTACAGCCATTTCACAAACTGTCTCTCTTCCCTCGAGGAAATCTGTTGCCCACAGTCATGGGAGAGCTTTACCTGGCTGGAGGATGGTAAGGGGTCAACCCAAAACAACACGTTTACTCATTCGTTTTCTGGCTCATTATTTTTTCCTTTCTTGACAGATATATTCAGTTTGACTGAATTTCTGCATGCATTATTCTATAATCCATCAGAAATCACAGTTATGTACTTCTGGTTAAGGTGGACAATGTAATTTATTTTCAATCTGAATTCAAATGGTGGTCCTGGAGATGACATCCCGTGGAAATTAATGGTTAACTGCGTCTTACTGAGCAATTTTGTATGTATCCAGCTAAAGGAGCACAAAATACTTCTAAAATTAAAAGCAAAGCTTCTCATCTGCTGTTTAAACCCAGTCACTCTGCACTGGTTGGTGAACATGACCCAAGGCACTGAGCCCTGCCTATAAGCCGCTGACACAGAGACAACCAACTTCTCTGCTCCCAACACCTGGTAGCCCACCACCTACCCCTGTCATGATTATTTTTCAGGCAGATCTCTTCTGTATGTGTTGCTTAGTTTTTTGGGTTGGTTGGTTTGGTTTTTGTTTTGGTTTTTTTTTGAGGCCAGAGAAACTATTGTTATCACAGCTATTTAAAATCAACTCAGCAATCAGGAAACTTATGAGCACTAGCACTAGAGTAAAGCTTCTCTCTTGACTCTCCATGGCCTAGGTTCCTTGCTTTGACTTCACAGCGAAGCCACATGTTGCACACAAACCAGACAGAAGATCCAAGTATTCGTCTGTGAGTGTGTCCGTATGTACAGACATAGCTTCATAATCTCACTGGAAGAAAGCAGAGCTTTCTGTGTTGATTGACACCCAACACATGCACCTTAACAATCACAACTACTGATAAACATTGCGTAGGATTAACAAAGTTTTACTTGCAATATCAGCACAAAACTATTGACTACAACAGATTAAATATTGGAACTACCTGACTATCTAGAATTCTCAGCTAAGACCTGTCTCAGGTAACACCTCATGCACACTATGTGTACTGCCATTATGTACTTTGGCTTGGAACTGCTGTAGCTTCTCACCTCTTTTTTTTCAAGTTGTAGGCTAAAAGATCCTTACAAATGCATTTTCTAATCCTGTGGCATTTCCTGACTTAAAAGTGAGACCATGGCTGTGTCATAAAGACATAGGGAGAACAAAGGAACAAACAAAACACCAATACTTCTCACTCCACTCTTGAATCTAGCGACCAAGTGTGAAGAGGTCTCATTGCATCATCACAAATAGCTCAGCTTTTAAAATTTAGCTCTGAGAGACTGGCTACCTCCAAGTGAAGATACAGTTCATAATTTAGACATGGTGCATGAGTTCACGTGAAATGCTGACTGAATTGTCAAGCACAGGAAAAAAGCTAGCCATTCCACTGGCCACCGGTCCACATATCTTACAGAGATAAGTCAAACCGCAGTATCTACACTCAGAACCAGCAATGAAGTACAAGGCACTGTTCCTACAACCTGCAAATGAGAAATCTTATGGCATTATGGCTCTAAAACTGGCATCAATTACATACAGTCACTATACATTCATGTTAACATCTTGAAAACACGGATCCACATCCCTACTCTTTCCTTCAATCCACGGAATTAATCTGGCCATACATCAATTCTAGCCTCTTTCTATTATTTTAGCACAGCCTCAGAATTATACCTGGCATCTGTATCTGGCACATACAATAACTACTCGCAACAGTCACCGTTTCTGCATTGAGGTCACTGCCCTAAGAAGTCGGGAGAGCACAGAACACCGCCTGACTCAAAAAGTCAAGGGAAATAGGAAAAGTATAGCCCAGAAATTACTGGAGCTCTCAGCTGCATTTGAGCTGTAGCGCTCAGATCACAGCAGCTTACCCTCCCCTAGCCCCTCCTTATCCTCCCCGCCACACACAGCCGGATTCACTCGAAAGGCTCCTCCGGCTTAACAAAAGCCTCTGCCCGTCCCTCTGTCTCTGCGAGGAACGGGAGCTAATCCAACCGGCCTGTCCCATAGGAAAAGCTGCTATTTGTGCGTTAGCCAGGAAGCCCGGAGAGACGGGTGCAGCGCAGGGAAAAGGCAGACAACCCGAGCATCCCCTCTCCAAAGACCAGCCTCTGTCTAAAGCGCGGGGGGAAA
>VXBZ01012448.1:467794-510954 GCA_013399135.1 Heliornis fulica
CGCACCCCACCCGCCCGCTCCTGCTCCGCCCCGGCGGCTGAGCCGGGGCCGCTCCCGAGCGAAGCGGGGCAGGTGCCGGCCCCGGGAGGCGGCGACACAGCTGACCAGCGCCGACCCATCCCCGAACAGAAGGAGACGGGTGGCGTGGGTCCCTGCCTCGGGGGCACGTTGGGCGCAGCATAGGCTCTTGGTCCCGATACCCTCCCTAAACGTTTGAAGAAGTTGTGGCCAGCGCTCCCTTTTAGGCGCAAATGAGGCCGTGCCCGCCCGCAGCGGTCCCGCGCCCCGGCAAGACTGGAAGCCCTTCCCTGCTCAACTTGGGAGCCGCTCGTCGCCAGCTGATGGAAGTCCCCAGGCCGGGACAGCGGCAAAGATGGCCCGCGGGCTCCGAGGTGCCGGCGAGCATCTCCTCTTCGTGTGAAGCAACCCGAGCCCGGCCCCTGGCAGCATTTCTGCAGGTGCAGAGGCAGCTCTGAGAATATAGAAGCTGGAGAATAGCGCAAGGGCTCGGCAAACGGACAGCTATGTCCTTGGCCACCCACCGTGCAACCACGGGAAAGGGCTTCTCCTGTCACCCCACTTTTGCACTCACGCATTTGGCTACCCCCGTCCCCCCTCGCCCCCCGTGACTGCACTTAGAGCTGCAGGCTGAAAGGGGAGCTTCAGAGGACAGAGGTTTGCCTCTGCGATGTGTAAAGGTACACCAGGAGAGCAACCAGCATGTAAAGCTCACAATGGACATCGGAGGGGGTGAGTTTCAGCACGAAGCAGAAGCTGCCCCAGCCCCAGTCAGACTGAACACCAGAGTAATTCATGGGCTGTCTCTGTCGTTGGTAGTTTCAGCAGAGGCAATGTGAATTCTTTATTTGAAGGTCGATGGTAGAAGAGCAAAGCAAAGGAGGGCTTGGGGCAGGTCGTGCTCCAGGACCCTGAGAGCCAATTCTGAAAGGGCACAGCATCGCTTAGGTGCAGGAAAGCTGTCGCAGGCTCCCAGACATTCCAACAAAAAGAAGTCATCTTTCTGCTAAGTTCTGGCAGGTCAGGTTTGACACAGAGTAACCCCCAGCGTGGACCAGCCCCAGCTTTGCATCCTGCCCCACAGCTACTCACAGCATCCCCAAAGTCACAGGGACTATTATCTGACTAGTTTCACACCCTCCAAACGCGGGGCTGCTAACACATCCCATTTGTGCCACTTCACCCACTTTTTTCTCAAATCGCTAATTTGTTCTATACAAAATCAGCTTTCACACAGCGACTGCTAATGATTAGCCACAGAGAAAAGATGGCAGTTGTAGGGTTGTTGTAGTAAAAGGGATCGCTTACTCATCAGTCCGGTTAATTAGTGCAGAGCCCTCTGGTGGTGCCTTTGCTGGCTGGAGAGAGGCAAAACCCGTTCCGGCGTACTTGCGTTTCTCCAGGCTTTGTCATAGCACGTCCTTTGTAATCACCTTAACAGTAAGTTAATTGTGACAGTGCTTTTCGCTGATCTAGCTCTGAACCGTAATCTCTTAATTTTCCATTATATAGTATATATGTCTGTATGCATACTTTGTATGTAACAGAAATATTTCTTCTCCTGGTAGATTTGTTATTTCAAAAGATTTTTTGAATGCATATTTTCCAGTGGTGACTGGGCAGGATCTCCTACAGTTAGTGAAAAAACACAAACAAAAAAAAGCTACTAAAGGTTTGCCAGGTAAGTAACTACCTCCTAAACTTGCCTTTCTCAATCCTATTTGTCATCTTTTCCCAGAAAGCTAATTTCAACCTCTGGGAGGTATTGGTGTGTCCATACTCAGTGTTGGGTTTGCTTTCCTACACAAATGTTCTCCTAGAGCATGTACTTGATAGATCAGGTCCCTTTTTATTGCAAGCAGCACATGTGCACTGCCCACATATTCCCTTCCACAGTTACACAAAGAACAGGGAGGTGGAGCACATGTACTTTTAACCTGGTTTCCTCTCAGCACTGGGATCCTTAGTGCTAGGAAGCAATCCAGATTCTAGAAGAGGTGTCTTATTATGGATAAGGAATCAAGATGTGCCATGCCAAAGAAGATCTACTCTAGTTGTCTATAGAGAATTATTTTTTTGATTGAATATTTCTCCAGACAAGTATGTGTCTCGCTGGGGAAGGTACCACTCTACTATGCCACATAACAATTAACTATAAACTCTGTGACTGAAATTCACGTTTGCGTGTATTTTCTTAGCTTTGCACCAGAGCAATAGGTTGACATCATCTGTAAGACCACAGTTGAAATGAGTAAACCAAGATCTAAAATTTCCTTGCTTGCAGCAGACCAATCATTTTGCATCTTGCTTATCTATACGAAGGAGCCCATACATGAGAATCTCATCCATAGGTGGGCAGAGATTAGTGACCACACAGCAACTTCTCCATGAAGCAGGAGAAGTCCCATGGCTGGCCAGGGTCTTTATCTTTGCAGCAGAACAGTTGGTGGTTTTCGCTTTGATGAAAAAGACAAGGACAAATTTATGAACACCTCACTCCACAGCACAGAGTCCAGCCTCCATGCACCTCTACCAACAGATGCTCCCAACCTGCTACTTCAGGATTTAAGGAGAAGAAACCATTCTGATGTGTATCCCAGCCTCCCAGCGTGAAGCTTTGTTGATCTAACCACTGTCAGTGCTGTTCCCCAACACAGGGGCAGCTGCAGTTCCCTAAATCTGCTTAGAGCATGTACCCAAGTCTCCCAAAATGCATCTTCTTACAGGTGAAAGGTAGGAAGATATAATTAATATCAATCACAATCAAATCTTATCCATGATTTAATAGGCCTTCCTGCATGGCAAACTCTCGTCAGCTGAACATTTAAGTCAGGGTGTCCTTCAGGGTGGGAAGAGAGGCACGAAGGGCTACAGCCTTTCCCCAGAGCTCTGTACCACACAAGACACATGTATGGGCCTGTTAGGAAGTTACGTGGGGAGCAGTGACATAGAACAACCCCACCTCTCACTCATGCTGCTCACATTCTTTGCGGGAGCTGAAGTGGCTGTATGCACGAGTTGCAGTGATTAACAGCAATCTACCGTGATTGTCAGGACTGTAGTGCTCTGTGAGCAGTGCCAAACAGTAGCTTCTCTGTTGCCTCCCAGGCTGATGATCCCTCCTGCTGAAAACCTTAGCTAACTCATTGAGAAAACACAGCATCAGCCTGAACCAGTTTGTCCCACTACAGATCTGCAACATGTGACAGCTCCATTGATTCTGAAAGCCTTTCCTTGAATGAATCTGCTTTCACAACTGCAGTATGAATTTGTCCTTTGTAGTAAGTGACAGCAAAAATACCAAGTTTTAAACCAGTGATAGTCATCCCAAGGCATCTGAGAGGAAGATTACCTAATCTGTCCTAGTCCTTCCACAGGACAGGAAAAAGCAAGGGGCCGTCAGACTTTTATTACTTAAAAAAAAACCCCAAAACCAGCAAGAACTTCACAGGCAGCCTGTTCCTTCTGAAGGGCTCAGCCTGCCTCTCCTTGATTCTTAGATGTTGCCAAAATCAAGAGCATCAAATAGACCAAGGCAGTGGCCCTGTATTCTACAGGAATTTTGGGATACAGATGCCAACATCAACATCCATGTAAAAGTCAACAATAAGCGAGTCTAACTGTAAAGAATGAAAAGGAAGCAGATCTAACAACAGAGCTATCTGTAGCATTTGGACAGAAATATGCTTTCCTGTAGCCTAAGGTATTGTGCTGCAGGAAGAGCTCTGCAGACAGTACAACCCACCTGCACTGAGGAGTGAGCAGTCATGAAAGATCAGCAAGAGCAACACCTCATATTTAGCGAAGGAAAGCTTTCCATCAGTCCTGAAATACTTTGGTATCGAAAGTATATTGCACTGATATTTCAGTCTTTTACATTTCATTTATGACAGTCCCCAAAAGGCCGCATTAAGCACAGAAACCACACTACTTCATTGATATGTGTACCCAACACGCTGCTTCGCGACAGCTTCCAAGCCAGATTTCAGGAAGCTCTGTAACCCCACGGCAGAATGAGCACACTTGGCTGGCAACAGCACCGGCAAATGCACCTTCCATGGGCGTCTGGTCCATACCAGGCCAGCCATCTGGAGCCACGGACCGCGCAGGGCCACCTGCCGCAGCGGGAGCCCCTTCCTGCTGCCCAAGCAGGAGTTGCCACAGGCTTGGTACAAACTTAAGCCGCAGTGATGTATCTGCTGCTATCTGGGTCAGATAGCCTTTTTCTGAGGTTGTAAAAGTGGGACAAGCAGAACAAAGAACCATCAAGGTTAAGGGCAGAATCTCAGGATCCTCCCAAGCACACCTTGAAAGTTAACAATATTTAAAATTTCAGGGAGAAGGGACACTTAGTCAAATTATTACATCAGAATTTGAGAGCCCCACTACCTCCCCGTGAGTTTTCATCACCTTTACCTTAAGCCAGTCTTGATATAACACAGCAAAAAGCAAAAGCCACCAGAAGTCATCTGCTGCAATATATATTTTAATTCAAAGTGAATCTCGACAGTAATACACCATAAATTCTTATTTTGACACTCACCAAAATAGTCACCTGGAAAACCCGCTTTTTGTGACAAAGTACAGAAGGCTTGGTCACATTTAAATCACTGAGAACTAGAAAGAAATACTATCGCAAACTGTAAGAGACATTACATCCATAAAAAATTTTCCCAGTCCTCATATTGTAATATTGCACAGTGCAATTGCTACATGGCCAACTAGTGTAGCATAGAAACCAAAGCAAAAAAAAAAGCCACAAATCTACAAATTGTTAAACAGTAACAGTTCAAACTTATTAATCAAGTCTCAATCACTGGGTATTTCTAGAACAAGTCTTCCTACAGCTTGCAGTGTGATTTAACTTTTACTTAACACAAACCAAGTTAATTAGCAGTAAAACCAGAAAATTTAAAAATTAAAACCAAAAACGTTAATACAGTAGCATATTTGACCAATAAAACACCCTGAAGTAAAGTTAAAAACTGAACACAAGAAATTCATATAAAATATTGCAAATTAAAGTAATATGCAGATATGCAATTCTGTAGTCATGCAGTGTTTTATTTAAAAAAGGCATTTAGAATCATAGAATCCTAGAATGGCTAGAGTTGGAAGGGACTCCCAGAGGTCATCTAGTCCAACCCCCCTGCAAGAAGCAGGGACACCCCCAACTAGATCAGGTTGCTCAGGGCCTCGTCCAACCTGGCCTTGAACGGCTCCAGGGATGGGGCATCCACCACCTCCCTGGGCAACCTGTTCCAGTGCTCCACCACTCTTACAGCGAAGAACTTCTTTCTAATATCCAATCTAAATCTCCCTCCCTCTATTTTGAAACCATTACCCCTTGTCCTGTCACAACAGGCCCTATTGAACAGCCTCTCCCCATCTTTCTTGTAGGCCCCCTTGAGGTACTGGAAGACCGCTCTAAGGTCTCCCTGGAGCCTCCTCTTCTCCAGGCTGAACAGCCCCAACTCTCTCAGCCTGTCCTCATTTAAACGGTAACATATGTAAATGCTTCTCAGAGGATGACTTTTTGCACAGAAAAGGCCCTCACCATTAAAGCTTTTTGTTATTTATTTATTTTTATTTTCCACAGATGGGCCCTGGACACTTGCAGTGACAAGAGTCCGTTCTCTCAGAGTAGATGGCAGGATGGGGAGTCACCTGGTATACTGAATTTAAGCTGTGGCAGGATCCCAAATATCTCATCTTTTGAAATGCGGACATTTCTAGAATTACAACACATAGAGGGAGCAGCAGATCTAATTCGGGGTGCATTTACAGCAACTCTTCCCCGTGTATGATAGGCTACTGTGTGATGCACAGATAACGGTGTCAATTTAACAAGCACATTAGCTTAAACCCTTGAACACAGTAAAAAGAAAGTACAGTAAATACATTAGACTAATGAAGATCCCCATGGACCCAAAAAAAACCAAAACAAAACAGATGCAGGGTTTTTTTTTTTGTTGTTATCACTATACAAAATTCATTTACTCCATTTGCATTGGTGATTCTTGGTGTGTCCATTGCCTGCAATGGAGTAAGCACCAAAGAGAGGTCGCATCCCAACCCTAGGGAGTGAACAGAAACCAACTGCCTGCTGGACCATATAGCATGAGTTTGAAGTGGTAAGGTGGATCATCCAATTTGAGCATTTTCTTGACACCCCATGTTTAGGTTTTATATACGTGTTGCTGAGATTTCAAATTCATCAGGATAGTCCTAGGTTCTAATGTATACTTTATATACACACACTTGTACAAAATGCATAGAGTTGATTACTAAAAACACTGAAACTTATGGGAAAAGTTAGGTTTCTTGATTTTCAGTGTGATTAAAAATGTACTGCTGGTATTTTTTTATTATTTTTTATGATCTAATACTGTTGTATTTTAGTTATTCCTTAAAAAATAAATCAAATGTAGGCACATTTATTTCATTCAGACATTCGTTAAATAAAACACTGCTTGTGTTAGTGGAGTAAAGAAAAATATTACCAGTTATTAGCTTATTGTCAGAGTTAAACTCAAATGCTTTGCACTCTTATTCCAGTCAACATCGCAAAGATTGTATTCCAGGTTTTGTTTTAAAAAAAAGTTAAGTCAAGCCTGCAAGATGCAGCTTAAGTGTCTACACAATGCCAATATGAAAACATAAAAAAAAATTAAGTTACATCAATACATCCACTTATATGCAGTGATGAGCTTAAAGTTAATGGAGATAAAATACTGATGCAAATAACACACCCCAAAAAAACATACGCAATCATCTTCCATCTTTTACAGTATAGTAGTTACAACACTTCAAACATGAAAACAAAATAGTAATTAAAAAAAAAAAAATCAAACCCAAAACCCGGCTTCTATTTCATGTAATTAGAGTTGTACAGAAATTAGAAGGCTAAGAAAGAACTAGTTACTTACCTAATTTCACAGCTATCTGAAGTGGCAATCATTATATAGCAGCTTATCTATGATACATTCAAGATAAATGATACAATTTATTACTTGCCCATAAGCTAAAACACAGCCTCAGCTTAATACCTTCTGTAAATCCCATCTCTACACTACAGTATACTTGAGGTCTATGAAAAAGTAGCTACCTTTGATAGGAAATGGATGATTAAGTCTTTGGTGCTGCAAAAGCAACTTGATTTTAAAAAACAAACAAACAAACAAAAAAAAAAACCCAAACCCAAAAACAAAAGAGACACACTTTCTAAGGAAAAAATAATGCAAAAAGCATGTCATTTACGTCCCTGACGGAATGTATTAAATAAGCAAACACCCGCAACAGGCTAAAACAAATACTATAATGTAAAAAGACTAAAATCTCTCCCATGCATAAATGAAAAATTGCACACAAAGAACTCATCTTTTCAAGCTTCAATAGTAAATATTCTGCTACTAGTTATTAAATACTGCATGGTTTGCTCAAACTAAGATGAAACCACATCATGGATCAATGAGCACTTGGCTTTTTCTTTCATTAGCTAGTCAGTCATGCCTACCGCACCTCTAAACTTTTTATTATATCCAATTAGACAAACACCTTTAAAATAAACTACTTAGGTTGTATTGCAGTTCCATTTACCAGTATGAAATACTGTGTTGTGTGTCACTACTCAATAGCTACTGAATCAACTTTTCTTAAGCACTCTAAAGCCCTGTCTTGAAGCTAGATCATTCTTGGGGCGGGGGGGGGGGAAGGGGAAAGACAGCAAAATTCGGCTACAGCAAAACATGCCGCCTTCTCAATAAGGAAAACACACCCAATACTAAAATCATACCACACAAAACCCAAAAGGAGCATTACGCTACAAAAAATCAGCAGATTTGAATTTAAGTGCTGCAGTCCTCAACATTTATATATAAGTAATAACATTAACAACCTCAAATATTTAAGGCACTATGTGTGGGAACAGTTTACAATGCAGCTGAGATTATTAGGACAACAACATTTAAGAGCAATGTTTAGGCTTTCTTTTTTTTTTTTTTTTGCCCATGCAAAAGACACATGCAATGTGAAGAACAACAGCTCAACTTTTAGATAAGTGACTCAACATTTAAAACACCAAGATACGCAATACAAACAAGTTACTTCTACACTGTACTGCTGACGTATGTGCATCTGTTGCTCTAGTTCTGTACATTGAATGGCTTCCCAAATGTAGACGTGTCTTGCACTAGTTAGAAGGCAATTTTATAAAAAATAGCAGGAGCAAAACCAGATTTCTGCTCCCATAAGTCACCTGTCTAAAGTTACTATATAAGAAGATAACATGACCAAAGACAAGTTATACCAAATGTGCAAAACACATTAAAAGTGAGTTTTTTTTAAAGCTCATAGTTGTTTAAATTGCACCCAAGTCTACATGATTCAAAAAAATAATTTTCCTGTTGTGCCATGGTTAATATTTAATAAATACCATGTCTCTTCTTAAATCAAACTTCTGTATCATTGAGCTTCCTCAATATACTGTATTTGAGTTCTCACATAAATGGATACTGGCTGAGTTTTGTTGGACTCAATGGAAATCCCGTGTAAGCAGGTGATGCTGCAATGTACGAATGTGGTGGGAAAATTGGTTTGTATTGAGTCTGATGAATGGTTGGGGAAGGTAAGAGGCGGGGATTTATGCCAACCGGAACCTGGTGTACTATACCACTGGGATGAGTTATATTGTATGTGGGATGCTGTAACAAGGGTCTTGAGGTACATGGCGAGGCGAGGAGGTGGGCAACAGGTGCAGCAGTGCTGAGGGGTGCTGACGACGGGAAGGGAAGAATAGCAGGCTGGCCTCCGAGGTGGGTACTTCCAGAGAGATGCGTGTGCACGGTAGGAGGATTTGGACTTCCTTGCGGAAGGGAGAAAGCATGGCCAGCAATGCTGGCTGGGATGTAAGGCTGCTGCCTCCGATGAGCGTAGTTTCCGTTCCACTCCTGCAGCCCAGAGCCAAAGTGCTGAACCTGTCCACACAGAGAAACGGGCAAGTCTTAATATTTCTAAGTATAAAGAAAATTTGAAAAATGGAATAATGCACTAAAACTAGTCAACTTAAGATCAAGAGTAATATAGAAACAGAAAGAAATAAAGGCTTAAACAAGAAAAAAAATGCTAGATAGTAGCACAGACAGAAAATCTGACAATAAGAGATGGTCAACAGAACACAAGTTATTTTAATGCTCTTGCAAAAAGGAAAAAAATAAAAGATAAAATGCCATGCTGGGCTGTTTTAACAGAAATACCATGTGTCACATGAGCAAGGTGCTTATTCCACTCTACTCAGCACTGGCTTGGCATCAATTGGAAGTGCTGCATTCAGTTTGGGCACCATAATGAGGCACAAAGAGGACAAATAGGAGAAAAATTTTAGAGGAGAGCAGAAAAAATAATAAACGGATTGAAAATATCTGAGACAACTAGGCAAACAGAAGTCTAGGGCTATGATCACAGAAAGATGTGGCAATCATTAACAAAGATAAAGACTAAAAAGCAATTACTCCCATTAAATGATGCAGACTTCAAACTACATAGGACATCTACCAAAGAAGGAAGGATCAGCTTAAATTTTTGTAATGAAAATAACATTCTACATTTTCTGCCAAGAGGTTGAGGAGCTGCAATCATTGACAAGATTAAAAATTAATACTATGCTGATCATATTAAGGTTTGCTTAGAATTAATTAAACCAATCCTTCTGAATAATCATGCAGAAGAGGAGATTGTGTCACCCACCTAAATGTTTCTTTTAATCTAAGCTGTTCAAGTCATTATTGGTAAATCCTCTTATCTTCATATAACATGCTTGCATTTAGAGTTTAATATTTAATATTCACAGTTGGCCTGCAAAACTTACACAAACAGGTACTGCTCTTATATTAAATTACCTTCAGATATCTAACCATAAGCTCAATACAGCTACAGCTCAAAATTAGTTAATTAGATGAGGCTTAAACTTGATGTCACGTGTCAACTTCAGTTCTCAGCCATAGAAATTACATTTATTATGTCTTTGGGCAACAATATAAGTAGCTTTTAAATTAAATTTGGGTATCTTTCAACACTGGATTGAGCTACCATCACCACCTCTTCCCTTCCCCTCTCCAGCTTCGCTTCCTGGCAGTAAAGGTAAGGAACAGTTGGGTTTGCTAAGCTCCGTCTCCTCTCTAGACACTCACACTACAAGCATTTTCATGCACACTACTAACAGAACAAGACTGAAATATAACCACAGCTTTTAACTGCACACTTGAGCATGTTAGCATCTGGGTGTAAGAAAAATCAAATACGCTAACAGATTTGTCATTTTGTCTCATGCTTCGATTTTGTGTAAGCATTGATAATTTTCCCAGTGCGGCTTTTCTATCATCTTAGAAAATAAAGTCAGCTGCTTTAAAAAAATGACCAAAAATGGAAGATACTTATGACTTGCCCGGTAAGTTGAAATCCATTTTTCAAGATTTGAACACTTCTGTAAGCAAGCTGTTGGAAAACCTGCAGTTGCCATTGACAGCAATTGAAATGGTGAACATTCAGCATGTTTGGAACCTCAAGACAGAAAAAATACTTCTTAGAGATAAGCACACATACCTGACTGAAGTTTATATGTTGTTGATGGAATGCTGACGTCAGTTTTTGCTGACGGTTTCCTACAATAGAAGACTGGTTTACTCTTCCCAGGACAGACCGACCCTTTTTCAGCGGCTGGCAGGGAGCATCTTCCAAGATACAAATGAATAATGTTAAGTTTTTGTTGTCACTATTCTCTTCTAACACAATTAGACAAAGTTGCATTTGCCTCAGCATACCAGAAAGAAATAATAAATTAATATACCAATGAAAGTTAAAAAACCAACATAATTTAGAAGTGTTTATTACAGATTGGGAGATGTAAGGATAGGTAACAATCTTCATATGTACGACTATGGAATAAATATTCAAATTTCTGTTCTGTCTGGCAAGGAAAAAAGCCATTTGAACTAACTCACCTGCATTCCCTATCTGTTCATCAAGATGTATCGTGTTTTCAAGTCTCATTGGTGGTACCACTACCGTACAAACAGATGACTTGGTTTCAGGATTAACTGATGCTCTTCCTTCTTTATTTTTATTGGTATTAGCTACAAAGCCATTTTCCACAAATGGGCTATCATGTCCTGAAGAGTCTGAAGTCGGGGAACCATCCACCGTATCACATCCACTTTCCTGTTCGTCATCTGACATACTATCAAGAAACAAAAGTTCTGCACTGAAACAAATACATTTTCACAATATAAATCCATTTTATTAAATTGCCACATAAAATTTATGGAAATTAAGCTACTCAGAGATGGATAAAAATGTTGCCTTTTAATTAAACAAAAACAGATATTCAGATGGCTGTTTAATATTCACATTCTTTCTACTAAAAAATTGCAAGGCTCAGAGAAAGGAGATAAATTCTATGTAAAGGCTTACATATGTAACCAACTTGCATTCATTTTGCAATGTATTTCTTAAGTAATCTTTTACTTACAAACTATCTGAAATTGAGAATTTTTTTAGATCAAAAAAAAAGGTTGAAGAAGATCATTTCATTACTTCCAGAATCAAAACATAAAAGGTCCCCCAATGGTTATTACACTCACAAATGAGAACATACTGATCCAATTTCCTTCTAGAAATCAGTCAAATCCCGGAGTCTGCAAAAAGCTGTCCCTGGAGCCCATGAGAGTCAGGATGGGATAAAGTATGCTGAGGAAGCAATCTGCACAGTGGCAGGCAGCTCCCTCTCATCTGCATATCAAACACCAGCAGTTACACTAGACCTTATCTACTGAAAAATTAGGTGTCTCTGAATTTCCTCCAGAGAGAGAGAGCTGCCTCTGCATGACTAACAGATTCTTTTACACGTATTTAGATTAAGACAACAAGTGCTACTCTCTCTTTACACAGTAGATATTTTGTTGTTTGTGGTCTGTGAAATCCATGCTGGTCAAATGGTGCAAGATTGCTTAATTCAACCACTCCCTTTCACAAAGTAGCTGCTAGGAGGAAATAAGCAGAGAAACCAACTCATAATAATAACCTTTCTAACATTTATTGAAGCTCCATGCTTGTACCAAAGGAATAAAGGGAGAAGATGGCAGATGCCATCTGCCAGAAGTGAGACCACAGTTCAATCAGCAGAACCAGAACCACATACCTTTCAGGCAGCAAGCAGTGAACCACCTGGGAAAGCAAACTAATTTACAATGAGGTATATTGCCAGAAAGTATATTAATCTCATTTATGTATCATTTATTCCCCAAGGCTGGGAAGGCTTGTTCTAATATAATATAAAAGCAAAAGGTAGATTCACTTCCTTAGAACAAGCCTTCCCAGCCCTTGACAGCAGAAAGAACAAGCACTCAGGGTATTCCGTGTCCAGTACTGGAGAGACTTGCTCACGAAAGATTACAGGCCTTAGAGAATACCAGATGGGTGTCATCCATGAAAAGTATCACTAAGTCAGGCTATCCAAAATTTAAACCAAATAAAACTGCCTGTACAGACTAGCAGTTCCATTTCCTTGTCAACACATGCTGTCACAGACTCTTTAATTATTTTAATGGAAAAAAAAAAGTTCAAGACTCCAATCTTATTCATTTTGCCCAACAAAACTGTTGTTTTGTTGTCCTGAGTTTGAACTGCTCTTCTCTGTATATCAACCTATTCTACAGAAAATAGGAAGTGAACTGTAGAATAAAATTTTAAAAATTTGTCATGGTTATGGCAGCCACAGGTTGCTTGGGAAAAAAAAAAAAATCTATCCCTAGGTCAAAGAATTTCTATGGGATATTGAGTAAATCAGATTAACTCAAACTTTTCACCAATACCAGTAACTAGGAAGAGTAAACTAAGAGGAAAAGCTCCAGCCAGAACACCTTAAGTCAAGGAGAATGTCTCTGTCCCAGCTCCATGTCCTACGGATATCACACAGACAGAAGCCTTGTTATCAAGCTCTCGGGTACAAAAATGCCACTAATTTACAGAGTTATGCTACATGTTTTTCTAAGAGTGAATTTTGAGAAATATGCAAAAATTATTAAAAGACATCAAACAGTAAAGAACAACAGCGTTCACACAAGTGAAGCTTAGGTTTGGTAGAAAGCATTAATGCCATTAAAGATTACAAGATACACAATGAGAGAACAAGAGGGTGCAAAAATTAAAGATGTTCTAGAAATTTCCAATCTGTCACATCCTGCCCTAGCTTACTTAATTCTGCAACACTGGATTTTTGCTCTAAAGGAAGTTGCGTGCAATGTGTTGATAATCAATCATTCAGTACTCTGAAAACTTCCATTGTAGCGAGACAGATCTGTTAGGAACAATAAAAGAACAGTCTACACTGTACAACTGTAGGCCAATAAATTAATTTTTAAAAACCTCAGTTAGCCTCACCAGATGGCAACATAACAAAACTTTCACATTTTTTTCTTATGAACCACAGTCTGCTGTATACTGGGATCTTTTTCATTTTACTGAAAATGAGCACAGCATTTTACCTGTTGGATCTCTTGCAAGGAGATGGACTAGACTGTCCTGAGGAGCTAGTACTAAGAGTGCTGTCAGGACTGCTGAGAGAGCACACGCGGTCAATGTTCAGTGTGTTCTGGCAGGCTTCACAGTCAAGGCTACCTTTACACCTGCCAAACAAAAAGAAAGTGAGCAAATGTTCCATCTCATTCATTCTTGCCATACACCACTGACAGAGGTGTAACTATGGACTAAAAAATGGTCAAATATTAGGAAAGGTCCTTGATGTAAGCTAACACCCAATTCCTTGTTTCTTTTACATGCAAAACAGAATTTTAAGCTTTTTCAGAGTTCTTTTGGAAATTCTGGGCTAAACATGCATTTTTTGAAACCTAATACATTTTTTTTTACTGAATCAATACTAAATACAAGTAGGATACAAGATTTTACTACATCAGTTCAAAGCCTTGAAACATTTCACAAAGTATAGATTTGAAATACAATTCCTCCAGTCCAAATCTTTACAAGTAAAATATAAGTCAAACAAGCTTAACTTGTTTAACTTTTTTAACTTTTTTTTTTTTTAACTTTAACTTTTAAACCTTCACATAAAGTGGCACATGCATCTTTGACAGCTTTGTGAAAGAAACCTCCTCTGCGGACCACACTCAGCATCTGCTTTTATACACAAATACACACCTTTTCATACTGTTAGAGATGTGGTGATTTTACACATATGTATGTAACATTATCTACTGGATGCTACTGCTAGAATAATAACATTCATTATCCAAAACCAGAAGACTGATCTTCAACAAATAAACAGGGTATGACAGCACTACTACTACTACTACTACTACTACTATTATTATTATTTACACTGGACCTCAATGCAGTCTGTGTTGACCAAATCTGTTACAAAAGAATAGTAATTTGTTTCCTGTTGTAAATGCCTAATGTACACAGATTAAGGACATGGACTTTTGAAAGTGTTTTCCACTTTGAAATAATAATTATAATACTGCTACAGAGTTAAACCCCTTCGTGAACCTTGATTAAAAAGTGCATTTTTTGGCTTTTCCTAACTCAGACTCATTTTACACAGCTATATTTAAGTATCACCTTAATAAAGTAAACATTAATTCTTACTCTCCGAGCGAATGAGTTCGTCCTAGGTCATCTTCATCTGTGTCACTGCTGATGGTGATCACGCTGACTGCTGGGCTGGGGGAACCGGCAATGAAGATAGCCTGGCGCTGTTTGGTTGAAAGAGATGAATCAGGGTCCAGCCTGACCGATGCTTCACAACAGTTACTTTCCTGTCCTTCTGAGCTATGATTGTCCTGTGCTTCTATACAACTTATTCTCTTTACAGCCTTCAAGTTAAGTATCTTTGGAGAAATAAAGGCTGAATTTTGGATATTGGTATTTTGTAACACACTGCTCCTGTAAAGAAAAGACACCATTTCACATTTAGTGAATCTCTACCAACAGAACTGAAAACTGCATTATTTTCAACAAAAACAAAGCAAACAATGTAGGCTAAAGCCCCAAGTTTCTAAACTAACACAAAGAAAAAGATAAAACAGGAAACACGGTTATACTTGGCATACATGATTTCAGACATTAATTAGAAAGAAAAATCCAGAAACATGTTAATAAGCAGCTGCCTAATCAAAACTTAGTAATATTTAAGAATGAAATTTGCAACATTAAATACAATACACTGAAAATCCCATTTCCTTATAAATTAAAAAAGAAACTCAAATCCTCTTTGGATGAAAAACATGCAAACAAAACCTGTTCAGATTTCCTGAAATGATTCTCCATGAAAACAAAAAGCTGGTAGCCTCTGGATGAAACATAGGCTTTGAACAAGAGCACAGAAATTGCTCTTTGTAACCTATATTTTCCTCTTTGAGCCCCCCACATCTCTGCAAATACTTTGCATGGCAGTTGGGTACATTTTGTTTAGCAAGCAGCTCAAATATTTTTGGCCACCAGTGAAAGGCAAGCTATCTTAAAGATGATTGTAAGGCATACTGCAACCCTGTTATACAGTACCTCTTTTTTTTAGTTGTCTAAAGCTGATAAATCCTCATGCACATAAGCTTAAGAATATCTCATTAGAGCTACCTCAAAATACTCTCATACCTTTCCAAAGGCTACAAAGACAACTTTGCTAATATGCCAGGCACATACATACTAATCAACAGCAACTAAAACCTCCTACTAATGCAAGTATTTTTCCATCTAGATTGTGTTACCAAAATAACACTGAAAATTTAGAGCAGAAAGAACAAATTTTCCCAAAAGACTGTTTCAGCACAGTTGTTGCTAACAAGCATGCCACTTTTACAGGTAAATCCCTTGTCCACTGAGGAGCAACTACACATAAAATGTCTCTGAATGTCAGAAATATTCTACCAACCTGTTCTGACAGAGTTTGTTCCTCTTGGTAGCTGCAGGCTGAGGCCAGAGAACATGTGCAATGCCCACACTAATTGGCTGAGGGGCAGACAAGGTTATCTGATGTGTTAAAAGAGGCTGCGGCATCACTGAATTGTAATGGGTGCCCTGGGTAATCATCTTCCTGAATTAAAAAAAAAAAAAAAAAGGGGAAATTTAAAATTGCAAACCATTTGCATTGCATCTGTAGACCTTATTAAACCAAAGCTACTAAGGTACTGCACTGAAGGCACATGGACTTACCCCCAGTCTCCAAGCCTCTGTGGGCCAGCCACAGGATCAGAGGCCAGAGATGTTGGAGGAGCTGCCACTGGTGCTACTTGTTGCCACGCAGGAACCAGTATTTGCTGGGTCTGATTTGACCATGTCTGTCACGAGGCAGAGAAGATTTCATGATGCAAAGAACAACTGAATGTACATTAGCTGCTTACAATTCATTACAAAGTAGAAGAGGGGACTGCAACAGGGAAAAATTATTTTCCAACTAAACATTTAAGACTGTTACATTAAAGTAATCCAACCTGAGAAAGGATTCCTGCTCGAATCTGTAGAGGCTGAATTGCGCGGGCTTGGGTCACCAAAGGAACTGCATTATCCACCCTCAGGGAGAAACCGGTGGGTTTACTGTGGTTTGTAGGAATTCCTAATGGGGAGAAAAACACATATCTAAGCTTTAACGAAAACACCAGTCTTGCATATTGTCTCTGAGTGTAAACTTAAGGGATAGTTTTGCAACATTGTACTATTTTTTCTTGATGTGTTTATGACCTAATTCCAAAATTTAGACTTTCAAACCAAATAAATAAAAATCTAAAACATTTTTGTGCCATTCCATATCCGCATAAATACTTGATGCCATAATTTCCAGAAAGAACAGCCAATAGCTACTATTTGGAAACAGGCTACTAGAAAGCAAAACTACTTTGGCAGAAAGTTCTGCAAAGCTAAGCATTTCCTACTTTCTCATAAATTATCTTAAAAGTATTTGAAAGGAAGCAGACTAAAGTCAGCTGAATTTCAAAGCTTCCCACAGCTGACTCCTGGATGCACATGGCAAGCTCTGGATTTCCGGCTAGCTGAAATCCATTCCTCTTAGCTCTTACAGTTGGCACTGCCACATGTATAATGCCCTTATTTGTTACCAACACTTTCATGGGAAACAATGTCAAATATTCCGTGTATGCCACCAAATATTTGCAGTAGAATCCATAATCCTATTACTCCTTTATCAAAATAACGCAAGTGGTAGCACTGCTGGAACATTTCAAGAGCATAAGAGGAAAAAGATGCATCTCATGGTCTGTATAGGGTTTGTTATTGTCGCAGGAAAGTAACAGACATCTAGCAATGCTACATTGTTTAATATTTTTGACACAATGTTAAACTACAAACCAAGAGGATTTTTTTTACAACAGATATTGCAACAGAGCAGCTATGTCTGGCAACTGTCTAGGTAAATACACTGATTTAATCTTCTGACTACACTTTTTAGTCAAAGCACAGGCTAAGCAACAGATGTTTGGGGGTAACTACTGAAGAACTACTAAAGATTAAATTGTTAGTTATTTTTAAATCTTTATCATAAAGGATGAAGGAAAAATCTTCATCTGATATAATTCTGTCCTCATAACACAACACTAAATTATAAACATGCAGTTCAAAGCACTTAATTTTGAAACTGTGTTAACTAATTTTTTCCACACTGTCACCTAGAACAGCAACATGTGAACTCTGCCAGAAGTAGCGGGCTTTAGCACTTAGATACTTGACAGAGCAGCCAAGCAGGGAAACCTTGAAGCACAGCCAGATACCATTAATATCTCCTTCCTTCCATGCCAGAAACTCAACTTGTCAACTATTTGATGAAAACAATATATTGCTTTCATTCAAGCGGTAGCAGAATGTAAATTTGGAAATTCATCATCATGCTAAGAATATAGTATACAGATCACAGATAAACTATTTTCCTGTCCCGTTTCCTTTTCCATAACCACTTTATTCATCTGGGTATAATGAAAACAGCAGGGTTTTAAATTATGGAATATGTCATTGTGCAAAGCACAGTAAGAAATTTAAATAAGAAATTTGCCATACAAAGTGTTCAGAAGGAATGAAGCTATCCTCATGCAGCCTCTGACACTCTGCAGGGTGAATACTCAGAGCTTTCATCAGTTCTGGAACTTGGGATGGATGCAGCAGCCACAAATAACCTACCTATATAAATATATGGAAACAAAGACTTCCTGGGCTCTACGTTTCAGCTGAAACTGTTTTGGCTTGTGTTTTCAATGTTTGCTTTCAGAGTGAATCTAGTGTGATTTCCAGAACCTCAAAATTCAGAGGGAGAACCAAGAAGGAGTTTGACAGTAATTCTTTGAAAAAAAGCACCCTACTTCCTAAAGACTCCATCATTTCAAAATCTGATCTCAGCATTAAGCTGAACCAACACCAAGACAAATAAACTGCATATTCAGAGATTTGCATATTTACAGTCTTCCAAATGTTTCTGACAATTGAGTCTTCAGCCAACTATCTCTTTCTATAAATGCAAAACTGTATGCTTAAAACAATCTCCTCCTTTGTAAATCAGGAGAATTCAGCCAAGCTGTTCTTCCCTCCTCACAGCAGGACACATCATCCTCAAAGATTTAGTTAAGTGCTTTTTAGCCATCAGAAAGCCGCAGCAGTCCTATGTGGCATTATAACTGTAGTTCAGTAAACATGACACTGTTTACGCAGGGTAGTTATGTTCCTAAGTTTCAGGCTATGAAGCCACTAAGTTTCAACATGTTTTTTAAAATGTTCACTTAGCAGTCCAATTAAAAAACCCAACTTTATTATCCAGACAGATTTATCACAAGAGTTGTTATATTTTCTTATCCTTATCCCTAGGGTTGTAGTTGACGAAGGAAAAAATAACTACCCCAAACCACCACTGCAAAACCCCCAAGCATACCACCACAACTGAACCAATAAACACACTCCCCAACACACACAACCACCAAAAAAAGAAACAGAAAACCTCACACCGCCAAAAACCCTACCACAGCACTCACATTCCCCTCATCTTTCTTGCTTCCCCTCAAATTTTATTTCAGAATATCCTCCCTTCTTGCTTCAGCTTCCACACAGTGTCCCTCTATTTTACCAAGATACATATATATACACACACATACGTGTACACACACATATATATATATGTATGTGCACACGCTATCTGGATTTTCCACAGATGCCAATTTGTCATTTGCTGATTTCAGAAAGTGTCTGGATCTGTCTCACATGATCATTTTTCTGACATAATTACGCTCTGTTAAACACACATCTTAAGCAGATATAGTGAAAAACTCAAATACTTCTAACAGACAGTAATGGTCATATTTCAGGTGCTGTGACCATCTCAGTTAAACACACCTTGAAGAGTCGGAGGACAGATAATCAATGCCTGCTGGAAAACATCACCACAACCAAACTGAGCAGTTCCTGCCTGCAGCGGTATCCCTTGGTGCAAAACGGAATGGGCAGATGCAGTCAATGCCTATGGGAACAGATGCAATACAAGTAGCGTTATAATTGTGAATCTCAATCTCCCGCACACTTGTGCCACTGCCCTGTATAATAAAGAGCTAAACTTATAAAAATATACAACACAATTCAGGGGAAGCAGTGGCACTTGGCCACCGGGCGGCACTGTAATACAGCACTGCTTCGCGACGGTCTCTCTTGGCAACTTCATTTTGAAACGCTGAATTCTCAAACGGTTGGTTGGTTTGTTTAAGGAAACATTAGGGTAAATGAGAGTAAAAAACAGAAGATTTTGTCGCTTACTGGAAGTGCTTTTTCAATTATGAAATTAATTAGAGAAACTGCATTAATGGAAACTATAATTTTTACAAAACTGGATTTACCTGACTTCTTAACGGACCGATTTTGGTGAAGCTCGCAGTCAGATTAGCTGCACTGCCTGAGGCAACTGGTCTCATAAGTGATGTTTTATTGCCATTGCTTAGGTCATACAATTTTGATCTGCATTTGCAAACATCCATGATATGAAAACAGGACTTCACTCTATCAAAACCAGAAAATAAGGTGCTTCCATTAGTATTTCATGTTGTTAAATGTATAAAACAGTTCTGCAGGATAAGGAAAAAATAGTTCGAAGTCCACACAGTTCCCAGTGTCACAGAACAGCATCATAAACAGATGTAAAGAAAAGAAATACTGCTCTATGTTCATATCAAGTCTTTGTAATGCATATTTTAAAATCAAGCCGAATACTGCTACTTTCTGCTATCTGAAACTATTTGCTACTGCATACAAACAAAAAGAATAGCAAACTAAATGGCTGGAAAGCTTTCCTTCAGTTAAATGCTTCCATTCCTTTCCTCCTCTCAAGAAGAAAGCCTACCCTAGATCTCAATCACTGACAGAAACTATGTCTCTGGATACTTCCAAAAATCAAGCCCAAGTTTCTGCAGTGTTAGAATTACATCAATCAGGCTAACTTTAAAACCTAAATGTTACTTTTCAGAAAAAACAAACAAGCGAACAAAATAAAAATTTAAAAAAAAACCACCAACAAAAAACATAGTTATTCTGCTTCCTCGACCAAGTAGATGTGTCTAATATCACAAGCATTTAAAAGAATTCCATAAGTTATTAAAAAAATGACAGATTTTTCTCTCTGGCAGCAGATAAAACAACACTATCATGTGCATGAATCATTACAATGAAGATCTGAAAAAATAATTTTTGTGTGTTACGTACTGGTTGCTATGAGGAAAATCAAGGAGGTGCTTCATGGTTACAAAAGAATGGTTCAGGGTTTCGGCTGGAGTGATTCTTAAATCAGCGTCAATCAGCAACATTTTCTTCAACAGACTGACAAATTCCCTCCTATCTGCCTTCTCTGCCAACAGGTCACTTCCCTCTAAATCCATCACCATGTTCACCTGACATTGATCAAAACAGTCACAGAGAAAACAGGCATATAGGTTTAACTCTTTTGCGTTACTGCTTTCTGCTGTAAAACACTGATATTCAATGAGATCATGTGGGACAGGGTGAATTTGCTAGCTTATCCCAATATGGTTGGCTTGGAATTCACGGATTTTTGTTTGCGTGCACACACACACACTACCCACCCCGACCCTCCCTCCCCAGCCTTTCCCTCCTCTAAAACCCCCTGAAGGCTTTATTCCACTCTGGGACTTGGAATTTAAAAAGCAAGACCTGGGAGAAAGATCTTTATATGGGCTAACCTGAACTACAGAGGTAGTATTTAAAACAGAATTTCAAACATGTTTTAAGGCAAATCTTGCAAAAAGATTTATTTGTTTTTCAGGATATGAAAACAATGAAGAACTTCCTTTTATAAAGTGAAAGAAAAGCATGGAAGCAATTAATTAATCTTTTCTTAATAAAAGGAAATAATTATATTGAGAATGATAATTAAGATAGTAGAATTATACTGGAAATTTTACAGTTCAGATAGCAGGATCCATGAGCATTGAGTATTTACCCAGAAAGGCAGATAAGGTAGAAAAGAAAGTATACATAAAATTAAAACAAGGACCACTGTTCAAACCCAAGCAGTGACAAAGGAAGAACTTCATAAAAATCCCAGGGGATGGGCATAGCTAAAATATTTCCTGAGTAACACATACAGAGAACAATGAATGTGACTGATATACAATAAATAATATTCTAAAAAGCATTTACTTCAAACTAGTAAAATATTTCAACATCATGCATTCCTTTTGCAAAGGAAGAGTGCTTTAATACTCACGTGCACTATATCATCCAAACTGCTGAAAATATACTTTCGGGCCTCTTTAGACTTCATACCTGTCTCTGCCTCATGCTCTTCCAATGTCTCAAAAAAAGAAAGGGAAAATTTAGTTTTCAGGTTACAATAAAGGCCACTTACAGCTACAAACTAACACATATTTATTGGCCTAATAAACCTAGGTTTATTAGAGTTTTTTAAAATAATTTCTATTTCAATTGAGGATTTGTATGATGTTTTGCTGACTACTTTCATTTTCTAAATTGAAATACAAAAACTGCTGAATTTCACATCTGAATGATCACAGTACTGGATTACAATAAATGGCTTCAGGAAATGCTGAAAGCCTAGCAAAACACTATTTCATGAATCGCTCTTCTGTGCTTATCTCACAGGTTTGCTGTTATTTGTATTTTACACATTTCCTTAAATAAACAACACAAAACCAACCCCACCCCAAAAAAAAAATTAACAACAAAACCCAAACCATAAGGAAAAAAAAACCCCGTAAGAAAAACGAAACAAAACAAAAGGAACAAACAAACAAACAAAAAAAAAAAACCAAACACAACCAATGGGAAAAAAAAAAACCAAACACAAAACCCAGGCAGGTTCTGCTCTGTTTCTCTTTGCTTTCTCTTTTCTTATTTGTATACTTCTATGCCTTTGTGTACACAACAGTTAGTGTAAGTATTTTAAATACTGAAGTAAGAAAGAATCAATCCCAAAGAACTAAGGTGATCACCTATCAGTGATTTACAAGATGGAATACCACTTTCTGTTAGAATTTTCCTCCTTCAACACAGACAGCACCAGGAGACAGGTCTTGTTTTAAGACCCCATGTTGTAGGAGGCAAAGCAAGACTGCAGAGAAAAACATTTTTTAACACAGAGATGACTAAAACGTTTCCAAAGTTAATTTTGACAAAAACTGCAAGTAATCACCAACAATATGTACCAAAACTCTTTCCTCCCCCCAACACAGCATTTAGTCTTCTGTGAGAGAGATCTATCCTCTGAGAGGTAATAGCTCCTGAAAACGGGGAGGGTTGTTTGCATCAAGAACTTGTTTAGGGTCTCTGAAATGCAGAGGCCAGAAGCCAACTGTCACCTAATGACCAACCCTCTTAAAAAAAAATCAGAAAACTGGAATAATCAGGATGGTACAATTGGGGGGATCCTTACATAACCTGAGCTGGCAGCATTACAGTCCAGCCACTTGGCCCAATGCATGCCAGGGCTTTACCAAATTACAGTGCAGAGTTACGCAACTTGTGCTTTGAGCTGTTTGTTACTGCAGAAGTTTTATGTCAACTGTAACTGTTTCCTGACTCACAAAACCTCTGTAAATTCTGTGAAGCAATGCAATGAAGAATTTATTTAAAATAATAAAAAAAAAATGTTAAAAAATTTGCATAGGAAGTTAAAGCTCTGTTTAAGGCAAGTGTTCCATAATGCTGCTTAGAGAGAAAGAAGGTAAGGTGGGCAGAGTAAAAAAGTCCATTTTTTTTTATTTCACCTGCTTTAATTGTATTACAGCTTTCAGTCAACAAAGACTGTTTTAGCATAAGATCTGAAAGAAATGGGCTGTACACACAGTAATACTGATTCTTAATCCCCTTTCTCCCAGGAACTTCTGGTCCTGAAGTCAGTTTTGAACAGATTTTGATGGGGCAGCTTGGGCCCCAGGGATGTATTCTTTAAAACTAAGTGAAAAGCAAAAGCGAGAAGAAAAAAAACAAACAAAAAACCCAACCAAATTAAAAACAAACAAACAAAAAAAAAACAAATTAATTGAGCACCTGTGGAGATACAATACTTAATTTGAATTCAGTGCCCCTCTCCAACTGGACCCCATGCATTGGCCACCCAGCCACCACAGGTTGGCAGCTGCATTAGACTTGCCTCTGGGCCAGCTGGTGAAAAAAGGAGCTTGGGCATCAGCTTGGAGTGCTGCTTTTGGGGAATGCCAAAACCAGAAGTGATACACAGCAGGACTGGTAAAAATCACAGGACACGTGGACGGGAGTTAACAATATCATAGTGAATCTCAGCCTTTCTAGCTCCTCTGCTCAGAAAATAACACAGTTTTCTACTATATTATACTGTTTACCTTTAATCTCCAACTAGAATATGGTGCATCTGTTTCTCTACAGAAAAATCTTGCAGTTTTCGTTCCCATGCTTAACAACTGCTCTCCTGGCAAACCTTGAGTCTGTGAAATGTAACGAATCTGAGGAAGAAAAATAAAACATGGGAAATAATTTATCTCCAATTTTCAAAACCTGTTCCACACAGTTAAAAACTTAAAATTTCTTCTAAAAAAATGGCAAAACGAAGCACCCTCAGAGCACTGTAGCATGACAATTATATATCTTACATAGGAGAGAAACCTAACACCGAGCGCTCGATACTGTTCTCTCCATCTCTCGGAGAAAGCCATACATAAACCTCTGAAGTGACCTATATAAGGAAGCTTTTAAAGTTTGGTCACAGAAATGAGGAGCTGGGGAGAGCAGCTGTCATTACCTTCTCAAACCCTTCAAATCCTAAATAGAATAGCTTCATCCTAAACAAAATTAGTGGGAGTGCTTTGCTTGAATAGAGAATTCTGGTGATTTTTATTTCTGGCATAGTATCGTTATACAACACTAAAAATCCTTTCCATTTGTTGTTCACAGTGTATCAGTTTATTACACACTGACACACCTGCGTTTCAAGCAAATGTTCTGCTTTGAAAGCAAACGAGCGTACAAAGTCTGGGCATCCAGCAAAATATACTGTTCTTTTCTCAGAAAATCTGCTACCAAATGCGATGGGAATGGACTAGCTGTATGCCTGGCACGGTCAGATACTTTCTTCCAGTGAAATTATTAACATGCATTTGTTTTAGAAGATGATACATTTTTTATTACCCTTCTTAGAGTTGACAATACAAAGTACTACCTAAATAGTTAAGATTCAAGGCTTTGACAGAAATTTGTTGAAACAAGACATTCTGATATGTTTTTAATTACTGTGCCTGCAATGTTAACTCACTGTACAAGAGGGCAGTTATCCCAGAAGCAGTATTTCTTTAAAAATAAAAAAAAAAAACCCAAACCCTTCAAGAAAGGTGAACTGAAAGACTGATTTGCAATAATTAAAAACTGAGCTTGTTGCAGGTTGGGATAGAGGGAGCAGAGATTCCAGCAGCCAGACCTAAAGGTCTGAGGGGAGCAAAGGCTGAAGGGTGTTGGACAGGGTCCTGCGCCTCCCCAGAGGGGCTGCTGATGTGGGCCTACCCCTGGAAACAATGGAGCAGACAGTTTACAGAATTACAGAATGTAGAGGAAAAAAAAAAAAGAAGTGAAATAGACCAAACCAGAAACTTGGAGATGAATTCAATGGAAGACACTGCACTTGTGAGCTAGTAGTGCCTGAGAAAGGAAAAGCTGAAGGGGGTAAACAAGCAAAGACACACACAAGACTTCTGCTCAAACAGTAGTGACAGATCAAAGCAGGGAGGAACTAAACACAATACTGCCAAATGTTGGTATCTTCCTTAATTCCCTCCATCAGGGAGTAATGAGAATCCCACTCTGAAAAAAACTCTTTCTAGATCATTTAGTTACTTTCTATGGATATTATAAAGTCTTAGAAATTAGGTGTGGGTGGGAGCAGGACATGACAAAGACAATGCACTTATTAAAAGTTCAGCAGTTAAGCACCTGTGCCTGTTTTTAATGAGTATTAAAGCTCAGAAGACATGGCTATTTTCCACTGAGAGGTACAGCTGTTACTTGGATATAACCATGAATGAATATAGTAACTAAGAGCTTCCTTTCAAGACCTAACATGTTGGTTGCCACATGGTAGGGGGACAGGGGAAATGCAGCAGAAAGCCCTTGCCTGTCTCTATACTCAGTGACACATACCACATAGCAGGAGGAAAGGAATTTCCTTGGGACTCATCTCCTGCAACTGCTGTGCTTATGTACACTGAGGAAAACCCTGAATCAAATTAAGGTTACAGCTCCTCTTCCACCACCACTTTTCCAACATGAAGAACACACAAGTTCCTAGATAAGTTATTAACTGATGCTTCCTGATTGTTGCTAGAGGAGTTAACAGATGAAGCCTGAATGATGTGTCTTTAACTAAATGTCTTTTAAACTTGGTATTCACTCATAAAGCAACCAGAACATATTGCAGGCATCAAGATTAAGCCCTAATCCATATAATCGCATGGCGTGAAGTACAGCATCTTGGAAGTTGTCTATCACTGGCGACAATGCTGTTTACTTGCACTGTCTGGCAGCAGCTAGAGGTCGAGCCATGTTGGCCCTGGGCCCACAACAGCAAGAAACAAGTGACAGGAACATGCTGTCATAAGGAGCCAGCTGTCTAAAACTGAGAAAACCTGAGCAAGCAAGCATTATGATGGTAGGTGCTCTGCTCACTGGATGAAACTGCCTGCATCTGCCTGGGTTTTGTACGTGACAAGATGGCTGAAGTGCAGTGGGGGAAAGAAGATCTTGTCTTTGCAAATGAGACTCTGTATTATACAGAAAAAAAGCCATCCTCATGAGCTTGAGCTTCAGACTGCTACTGTGCTCTGTAGAGAAGTCAGACTCAGCTACGCAAGCCCGTTGGCACACATTAGCAGGCTGGGCTGCTGCCATCACAACAAGTCACAAGTTAATGTGAGGAAAGAACTGGGCCATGGGCAGCACGCTCCACCACTAAAGCCTCGACTGCGTAAGTGACTGCATATGTGGGCCGAAGTCACATTTCCTCACCCAGAAGCAGCATCTGCCTATGTATGACATCATGATCAGAAAACCATACACTGGGCTTACAGGTTCTTCCTCACCCATAGCAGCACCCCTTTTAACAGCTACTTAACAGCACCATGGGGCCAACAGTGAACATTATTCTTTAAATTAAGCATTTTTTTGAAAGTTCAGATCTTCTCCTGCAGGGTTTGTTGGTTTGGGGAAGGGGTGAGTTGGGGGGGGGTTGTTTGTTTGGTTTGGTTTTTTTTGGTTTTGTTGTTGCGTGGTTTGGGTTTTTTTGTGTGGTTTTGGTTTGGTTTGTTTTTTTTTTAAATCAGAGGTAAATAAATTTTCCAAGTTCTTGGAAATTTGAGACAGTATTACAGATTCTTTAAAAAAAAAAAAGTGTTTTCTTTTTCCTTAAATAACATAATGAATTATATGGTTGTTAGTTGTTTCCTCTCGTTCTCCATTTTAACAGCAATATCTTGTACAAAGGTCTTCTAAAAGCATCAAGGCCTCAACCCACATTCCACTCACAGATTAATTCCCATCCATGAAACATTTTGTGTAAATGATGGGAACTGAAATATGAAATGTTACCAAAATCAACACCAGGGGGAAAAAAATAAAAATCAATACATCCCTGGACCATGGTTTTAACAAAAGGATCTTTAGAAAGTAGGTGTGATCTGTAAGCAAAGAGAACCAAAGGATCTTCTACATGAAGACCAGGATATGAGTAACAATGCTGTAGGAACTGCCCCTAAAAATAACGTTGCAACAAAGATGTAGAAGTCAGTAACAGGCCAGTGCTGTTACATCTAGGATCTTCAGGAGATTGCTTCAAAGTTCAAAACTGGGTGGAGATATTCAGAATGCGGGATAGTCAAATTTCCATATTAAGCTAGAAAAATAAGATTTCTCTGTTGTAAGTATTTTTAAATATTCTACATATTTCATTAGAAACACTTTTATTGAGTCAACTCACTAATGTCAATAGCATCAGTAGTTAAAATCTCCAACGCAAAGGCTCAGAATCAAGCTTTACCATTACATATCTAAAGTATTACTATGACCTATGACAGTTAATTCTTGTCTGTCAAAGTGTGGACTCTCAGATGTTTGAGGTACGCTGAATCTCAAGAAAGCGTCAGGAAGTATTCAAAAGGCAACTAATCCTGACATCTGAACAGACATGCCAGAGTCAGCCCTGTTTATGGACAGACAGAGATTAGAATGCAATGACAGCAGCCACATTTATTTTGCAAGATAGGGGAAAAAAAACCCAAACCAACAAAAGGACAACTAGAATTGATTCAGAAAAGCAGTAGAATATACAGTTTGGTCTGGAAACAAGATTTATGTTTCTAGGAAAATCAATAACACTAAACTAAAAGCATTGAATAGACTTGAAGAAATACTACTTAATAGGGGATGCTAACATTTGAAATCCTGGATTTAATGATGTGAAATTCTTTAGTTGCAGAAAGTGTGCATATGTTTGTGAAATTTATTCTACTACCTGGTCATATTCCAGTGCTCCTGGGTACAGTGGCCATCCAAGAAACAGCTCTGCAATCACACACCCTAACGACCACATGTCTATGGCTTCACAAAACGGCAATCCCAGTATGATCTCTGGTGCTCTGCAAATTAAACATGGTTACTGAATTTTTTTCCTTAGTGAAAAAAGGTAATTCAACAATCCAACATGACACAAGAAAAAAACTCTGCTATTTGAAAACACTGGCTAATTATGTCAATAAAATCATAACATCAGAAATTGTATTTTTCTTTATCTAATCTGTGGCAAAAATTTGTAGCTCTGAGATTTTTTTCCTCCAAGTACGTTTGCAACATAATCAAAATAATTGATATGCCTAAAAAACAGATGTCACTGGTTCAAGATTTTTGTTTTTCCTCAAGAATATCCCAAACAATTCATCCACTCAATGTCATATGCCCATAACTACACACTAAACATAATACAATAATTTAACTCAAAACCAAAAAGTTTTATCTGAAAATACACTTGCACACTTCCCAACTGGACAGTACACTTAAAACAATTTAAAATATCAGTTTGATATGATCTATTTTTAAATTGCTTAAGTGAAAACATTGCATTTGCTAAAGAGATCAAGTCTTATTTTCCACCTAAACCAAATATGGATTATTTAACCTGCGGCATTTAAATTTCTTTCTGTACTCAAGAACCAGAAAAACTGGTACTGACCCAGCTGCTAAAGGCACTTGTAACATTGCTGTTCAACACAGACCAAAACTCAAGTACTTCACAGACATCCATCTTACTGCATTTGCTCTTTTAAAAACCTTCCCTCCCAGTTCATCCAGGCTATTAAAAAGAAGAAGAGTTAAAAATATATCTGAATGCTAATATAGAGAGGGGCCTGGAGACAAAAATATTATTCAAATCTTCACAAAACTGAATTAAACAATCTGTTGTTAACTTAACATGTTCAGAAGAGTGGGAAGGCGGTTAAAGTTAACAAGGTCATTCCCCATGGCAGCTGGGCAGAACAGCAGCATTCAGAAGACCAGGTAACACAGTGGTAGGGAAAAATCCCAATTTCCCACCTTTGCAAAAGCTTACAGATCTTACACTTCAGCATGTGCTGGTGTATCATATTGACATTCCACATACAAAAAGGAATCTCTGAGCACAGTTAATTTTTACATATCTCTCTCATTTATCTTGCATTTATCAAAGTACTCTTTAATTCACAAAGATTTAAACTGTTTAACATGTGTTAGTGATGCAGACAGTGGGATCGAGCGCACCCCAGCAAGTTTACTGGTGACATCCAGCTATTTGGTTTTTGACCCATTGGAGGGAAGAGATGCCATCCGGATGGAGCTTGGCACACTTGAGACATAGGCCCATGAGAACCACACAAAGTTAAGTAAGGTCACCTGCAAGGTCCTGCATGTGGATTGGGGAAATCCCAAGCACAAATACAGGCTGGTCAGAGTCTGGATTGAGAACAGCCCTTAGGAGGGGGATGACTTGGGGGTGTTGGTGGATGAGAAGCTCCACATGAGACAGCAATGTGCACCTGCAGCCCAGAAAGCCAACCATATTCGGAGCTGCAGCAAAAGTAGGTCAGGGGAGGGGATTCTACCCCTCTACTCTGCTCTCACCTGGCATACTGTGATGATCAGAGAGCTGGAGAACCTCTCCTATGAAGACAGGCTGAGAGAGTTGGACTTGTTCAACCTGGAGAAGGCTCAGGGGAGACCCTATAGCAGCCTGCCCGTACCTAAAGGGGCCTACAAGAAACTGAAGAGGAGCTATTTACAAGGGCATAGAGTGACATGATGAGAGGGAATAGCTTTAAACTGAAGGGAGAGTTAGATTAGCTAAATGGAAGAAATTCTTTACTCTGAGGGTGGTGAGGCCCTGGCACAAGCTGCCCAGAGAAGCTGTGGCTGCTCCCTCCCTAACAGTGTTCAAGGCCAGGTTGGATGGGGCTTTGGGCAACCTGATCTAGTGGAGGGTGCCCCTGCCCAAGGCAGGGGGTTGGAACTAGATGGTCTTTGAGGTCTCTTCCAACCCAAATTATTCTATGACTTTTCTATAATAAAATATACTGATTTGAAACAAATTCCAATTTTTATGCTACACTGGGAAAGAGAAGCTAGGTTTGTATGCAGTAGACCAAGAGCTGAAGGTTCTCCATCCCACTTCACAGGGAGTAGCTGCCAGAAGCTGTATGTAGACATACTCCAAGTTCCAGGGATGCATGTTCCCTGCCAGGGATGGACTCTCAATACTCTGTCCCATCCTTGATCACTGAAACCATATGGGCTTCTGCTACAGTGAAAATCTGAAACTTTCCACATACAAGAAAGTCTACAGGACAGGATACTCTGCTGAATATTCATGCACTATCCATTCATGCCAGTGCTTCAGTTCTTCCCATCCTTGTCACAAACCCTTTGGATGCAAGGATAAATCTTGTCATGCTGGCAGTGAAACTGGAGAGGCTCGGTTTTCTACTCCCTCCAAAGATTTGATTACAGTAAACTTATAGGGATCAAAGATACGGTATTTTTGTAATGCAGGATCATGACACCGCAGTAAGTATTAGGTAGTTTCATTATCGAAGAAATAAATGTAATATATCTAGATGCCACAAGACTAGAATTAGCCATAAGAAACATCTGCTTTCAGATGCTGGCTGGGTGCCAGCCTGCATACGCTTGCTACAGATCTCTGTTAAAATATGCTTCCTTTGTTGTATTATGTTACAGCCCTGAATAGTTAATGAATATACACACAGCCTATGGATATAGGGGCTTTAACAAATGCATCTGCTAAAATAAGCTCTTTAAAACCTCTTACATTTACTCAACGGTTAATGTGTGCACTGTATAAAAATAGCCACAGTCGGTGAAGTCTGTCGCTCGTCTCTTTTGAGGGATGGGATTGCAAATAAAAGAAGGATAAGGGTAGATATGATGATGATGATGATGATGATGATGATGATGATGATGATGATGATGATGATGATGATGATTGGAGAAAAACAAAACAAAACAAAACAACAACAAAAAAAACCCTTTTACTATATTTTGCAATACAGTAATCCGCTACATTTCAAGAAAAATGCTAACAAGTCTAAGGAAAAGGGGACATATTTAAGAAGAGGTAAGACCACTTCCTGAAGTCCCATCCAGAAAGGAAGAGGGAAAAAATGTGCTCCTTAACAGGGCTACCTAGACTCACTACAGCACAGTGAGCAAAACTCATTTTCAGGCTAGCTTGAAGGGAGAAAGAGCTACTGCTTTACAGAAATATCAAATACACTGTTTTTCAGGTCTGGCATCTCTGAACATGCCATCACACTGGTCTTTGAAGTGAAGCAACACCCCCACAGTAGAAAAGGTTACAAGAGAACTTGTAGTGGGTTTGATTATATTTAGATTGTTTTTAACCAACTCAACTATTTTTGATAAAGGAAAATGGTTTGTTAATGGCATGCTCAAAAGCACCTTACTTTTCCTCTCCTTTAAAACCTCCTGCTAAAAATCTATTTGGACACTTGGAAATGAAATGTTTAAAGAGCAAGGAGTCATTCTTCAATTTTTATTTAGGATGATCCACAGCTCTTTTTTCGGGTAAGAAATATTTTTCCATACAGCCTAAGAGGAAGGTATTCCCTTTCCTAACTACAATCACAGGCATTAAAAATTAAGTGGTAGGAACTCCAGACGTCCCAACACAGTCACTTTAGCATCAGGTTACTCAAAAAAGACTGTGGCTTAGAACTTCTCTCTCTTAAAACACCACTGCTTCCTATCTACTGACAAAATACTAAGTACACCAACTCTATATCCCAAACTTAGTAAATAAGGATCTCTTTTCCCATACTAAGACATCAGCAATTAGAATATCCATTTTCTAAATGTCTTAAGGATATAAAATCTTACTTAAATATACTAAAATCACAAGCATGATTTTACAGAGATCATCCATTCCCTTCTGATCAATGTTAAGCATTAATGCCTTATCAGTGTTAATTAAACATTAACTAAAAAAACCAAAACAAACAAAAACCCTCATTTAGAAACTGAAATGCACTATTACTACACTGGAAGGATTCACTTTATTAAGCAATAATTTCTGAAGTAACACATCTGACATCCTTTCTCACTTCACATAGCACAGCTCAATTCAACTCTCTTGAAACAGACTTTTTAGATGTTTCCAGTTGAAAATATGAAAGACGCAGATGAATAACTGCTTCAGCTGCTTGTCCAGGTAGTCACATTTCTACTTCCTACATCACAGACCATGAACATACCTATTATTCTATAGGTTTTCATAAGCTTATGAGGAAATAAATCATGCAATTTGTTTTGTTAATGTGCTTAAAATCCAGGACATTTCATAAAATAATTTAGCTTCAGCAGGTTAGCTTAGAATGACGTAATCAAATCAGCACATTTTAAGTGAAATGATTAATCAAGGAAGGGTTTAAAAAAAAAAAAACCCAATAAAAACTATACCAAAATAAAAACCTTAGCAAAGTAACAGAAAAAAATCTTCCAGTATTTAGACTGGTGGAAACAAGGAGTAAAGAGCAATAAGTAAAAAAAAATAAGTCATGACAAAAACTCTTAAGAAGTTGAGTCATTTCAAATAATCATTACCTAGAAGTCTTCAGTCACAAATCCAATTTAGAATGCAAGTTAAATGAAAAAGCCAAAACCCAACAGTTCATGTACAAAATAACAGCTGAAGAACAACAGAAATAGCAATGATAGCAGCTTCCTAAAACTGCATTGTGAAAAAAAACATTGAATGCACAAGTACTTTCTGAAATACGTTTCTGCTGAAGGTCCTATAGCAATTAAACATACGCTCTCACATATTAAGGAAATTAAAGACTGAGCAACTTCTATTATTTCTGTTTCTCATCTATCAGTATGAAAAGGTCAGTACATCTCTGTCTACCCCATGGCAGTTTTATTTACTGACCCCCAGGTTGCCACCCTCCAGATAAGCAAAGAGTACACATCTCCCACTTGTGTCTCACACTTTTCAACACATCTATGCCATTTCTTTACATGACCAAAACTTTTATCCACCACCTATACCCACTTCCACACTAGAAGCACATGGTCATGGTGCTGAACAAGGACCATGGAGCTACTTCCTCTCCCCAGGAACTATACTGCCTACTCCAAAGATGCTAGACATTGGGAATGCGAGTATATCCTTAGCAGTGTTACCTCCTCATTACACGTTTTGTAGTAAAACTCCTTCCAAACAAGCACATAAGCCTTACCAAGCCATTTTGACTTTGTAATTTAAAACACACTGAAATAAGAATTCTAATATTGTCTCTACATCATTTTTTGCTTCTATATATTCATAATTTTGAAAGTAAATTCAGACAACATTTTTAATATAAGCATGCAACACAAAATTTTTACTCTTCTCATATATGCCACACATTACTTTCCCTAGCTACGCTGTTCATTTCAACAATACCTAATAATTCATCTGCTCAGGATACAGCATACCACTATTGTTCTAGCAAATACTTATGCAAATAAGTCATCAAAAGGGTAGGATGTTTATCTTCTTTTATTACTGACTCATTCAAAGTCATCCTATAGATCAAAAGAACTCGTGAACAAATCCCATTTGCAAGATTATAGTCAAAATGGGTTGCACACCTGAGAATAACAGGTTTTCTCACGCCCCAGCCCCACTACCATTACTAGCCTAACAGAAGCATATACATAATGAAAGAAAAAAACAGATACAGGTTGCAGGATATGCCATTCATCTTCCAAAGAAAGGAGGTCTAAATTAAAGACCAGATGCAGTGAATGAGTTAATGAGAGATGGTAATGGACATTCTGATTGTATTCTCATGTAGAATTCATTTTCTTCAACTACCAGTCTTTGTCACAAATGTGAAGGACCGCAAACCTTTCTAAGAGATCTGCAAGCACATAGGACAGAATCTAGGCTAGAGAAATTCAAATCAAGGTGGAAAACTCAGAAAAAATCCACAGGCAAGTACACTTCAATAATCTAAAGAATGTAATGGGAATGAGGCATGTAGTGACAAAAATCTATGGATGATTACAGATTTAAATTAACAGTTGGTTTTCTAATGCACTTGCAATGGACTTCAGGTGGAATTTCAAATATACAATTAGATCAATACAATGACAGGCAGTAGAACATATATGGTGTATATAAACATACATTATTCATTCATTACCCATAAAGAATTAATAGGTCATAAATTACTGACTTCCCAATAAAAAAATAAATCTAGACAATTTTACAGGTTACTCGACAAAAAAAATACCTTACAATTGGGAGCAAAAATAATCAGGATACCAGTATTTCTTTTTGAAGGACAAAGATATAACAAAAACTATTATGCCTTATATAAAACTAGTGATATTCCCTCACCTTGAATAGTGTGTGTTCACTTTTGAATTCTGTGTTCAGTTTTGGTCACCCCCATCTGAAAAAGGATACATCAAATAGAAAAGACGCAGAGAAGGACAACATAAATTAAAGACTTGAAGAGACTTAGGTACAAGACGAAACCGCAGATAGAATTATAAAGCTTCAGGGCAGAAGGAATGAGCAGTAGCATTACCCAAGTTATATATAAAATAAGGAAAGAAAAGCATCCAGTTGTTTCTAATGTCCTGCCTCACTATAGAAGACCAAGGAATCCCCCAATCTCTCTGAGATTAAAGACTGATGTAAATGAAGTACTTTTTAAAAGCCAGAACATAATTAGCCTTTGAATTATGGGCCACTGATGAGGTAAGAAAATGTATGTAAATATGCAAGAATGGATTGACAGAAAAAATATCCCCAATGACTGTTTTTATTGTACATTGATATGAACCTTACTGTTCAATCTAGAGCCATCAATGGTGTAGACTTGGAAGAAGCTTGCATCAGAAGACACTGAAGTGCAACTTTCCGCAATGGAAAGTTTTATCCAAACTAAAACCTCTCTGCAATCTTCATAGTCCAAATAATTTTTATTTCTAATGCCATTTTGGTAGTACAAACATGTAGATAAAATTTACATAAGTCTTCAAAAGTCTTAATACAGATAGAATGCTCACTTGAGTTCTTTTAAAAAATTTTTTTAGTGTGTTAGAATAAAGTTGGTAGTGCCATGTACATTAACGTACATTTGGTCTTTTAAATGCAAGTATGGCACACTATGCCAGAGAACAAGCTCTTCTATCTTTTTAATGGATTGTTCTGTAAATCTATCATGCAATTTTTCATTACAGATTTATATTCACAATCCTGGCTTTCTTGTTCAGTTTTCCGGTGCTGTTTTAACTATGTTATGTACTTCCTAATGCCCAATCTTAACTAGCAAATTCCGATTTTTAATTTATTTTTTGTTAAATCTATAAGGTAGGAGTATTTAAACTGAAGACAAAAAAGTGAGTGTTCACAAAGACACTCTGGAAACATCAGTTAATCTGGATAGGGTCTTCTGTGTCTAAGGTGGTAGGAAAGAACCAAAAATATCATTTACAATTTAGGGCTATGTCACCATATATCACAAAACCAAGGAGAACAGATATGTTTAAGAAGATATGAGAAGTTAATCCCTCATTCATAATTTTGTTCCTCCTTTGAAGGAGCTTGGTGCACTACCAGACCCTCACGTGGCAAGTGATAGAGACAGGAGGAAACCCTATCTCCAGTAAACTTCTAAGGCCATAGTAATACTGGATTGGTGTCCACAGTGCTGCACACAAAGAATTCTCAATTCCCAGAAGAAAAACTTTCATTTTAGCATAATACAACTTTTTTTCATAGAACTATGCAATGGTCAAAGGCTACAGCTGAGCTCAACATCACAACCTTCCACTGCTTCATACAAATACAAAACCGACACACAGCTACTAGTTTTCCTTTAAACCCTGACCTTGAGGGGAGATAGGATTTTAAAACCTTATAATAGAGTGGCCCATATATGAAACTAATTACAAAAAGAAGCAATCACAGAAAAAAAAAAAACAAAAAACATTAATTTGCACGTAGAGCTCACAATTGAAAGGGGAGGGGAGAAAAAAAAGACAACAGGAAATCAAAGCAGGCAAACACCAAATAAATCTTAGATAATTTAATCAAACTTACAAGCAAAGCATTCCCAGCACTCTTTTCTGACACCGAAAAAGAATTTTGTTTTCAAAGAGCTGTCACAAATTTTAACCTGATACACCTCTGACCACTTACCAGCTGTACTAAAGATAATAAATATTTAGTTACTCCTTTTTATTTTTTTTTCAGCTGAGAATAATAAAATAAGAATTGATTCAACAGATTCCTTTCAACTTGTTCACTATCTCTAGTGAAATGAGCTGCTGATTTCATCAAAACCAGATGTTTATGCTTCTGGCTTGTGATGACTTTTGCTTCTCTCCAGAAAGATTGCAACTTACCAAGTGATTTATTTATGTACTTGACGTGCTAAGCAGTTCTTGAATTACATGAAAATTAGGCAAAGCAGATACTGATGTGACAATATAATGAAGAAAATGGTGCACGGAGAAGCCCTTCAGATGCTTTACTGCTAAATAAAGTCTGCAATTCAATATATTTTATTTACATTTTGAATAGCAAAGCGTCAATATTCAAAGCATCGAGTGAGGTTACTTACCAATAACTGAATTTTGAGAACTACCTTGCAGTGCTTTGTTCCTGATCATCGGCGGTTGCAAAAGATGGTTGCACAGTTATAGCCCATGTCCTCACCTGGGGCAGGGAACTAGAAAGACCTAGACACCCATTTTGGGGCAGTTTTCTAAGTTTTCTATATGAAGTCCCAAAGGTACAATAATGGCCAATGCATGAGACTGTCTCTATTGTACAGTATGTTGTTCCTACCATGCCTCTTCTGTATGCTACAACCACTCTTGGAATCTTTTTCCCAGCTCTCCTTTCTTTTTAGTTGGGTGGGAGGAAGAAGGGGTGGGAAGAAAAAAAATAGTAAAAAAAAAAAAGAACCCCACACAGAAAATGAAAGCACCCACAATTCTGTGCCACAACAAAACCAAGCTGACCTGGTGAGAAGTCCAGATTATTAAAAAAAAATAAACGAACACCCCACCCAAAACCTAGATCAAATTATCTTGCTTGGAACAGAGATCGAAGTTATTCTGCCATAAAAACCCTTCCAAGGGACACCCACTAGAGACAAGGCAATGAGAAGAGTTGTCAGTTTCTGCTATGACTGCTTGATATAAGAGTTTCTCATTTATTTACATCTGAATGGATTTTTGCTTTGGCATGGTTCAGGTAAAATATCAAAGAATGCAAGGATATGCTGGTTAAGTGAAAAATATGTTCCTTTACATCAACCATTACAAAAATCAAACCAACCAACCAACCAAAGAAAAATCCATCCTGAAAAACACAACGGAGAATTCCTCCCATTCTGCAGCAATACTTGCCAAAAACTTTGCCTTCCAACACAGGGCAACAACAGGCCTGCCTGCTCAATAAACCATGAAAACATACCTTCCTAATAATCTTCTACATTGTACTAGANTTGAACTCATTATCTAGCGTACATCTGTCACACAAGAGTTTTTCAGGCAGGTGTACTGCACTGGAAATGGACATGCCATGCAAATACCTGAGAAGGTAAGGAAATCTGTTGACATCCTTGCTCACTGGTTTTTAACTCAAAAAAAAATTACTACCTTTTTTTTTTTTAAATACTGACATGTGCCCATCNAGAATGCAAGGATATGCTGGTTAAGTGAAAAATATGTTCCTTTACATCAACCATTACAAAAATCAAACCAACCAACCAACCAAAGAAAAATCCATCCTGAAAAACACAACGGAGAATTCCTCCCATTCTGCAGCAATACTTGCCAAAAACTTTGCCTTCCAACACAGGGCAACAACAGGCCTGCCTGCTCAATAAACCATGAAAACATTTGAACTCATTATCTAGCGTACATCTGTCACACAAGAGTTTTTCAGGCAGGTGTACTGCACTGGAAATGGACATGCCATGCAAATACCTGAGAAGGTAAGGAAATCTGTTGACATCCTTGCTCACTGGTTTTTAACTCAAAAAAAAATTACTACCTTTTTTTTTTTTAAATACTGACATGTGCCCATCTGGATGATGCAGTGATATTCGGATGACATTTTGCAACTCACACTGATAAATGTTTACTTAAAATTACATTGTTTGAATGATAGAAATTTCATCAAAAATAAATGCAAATAATCATGAACAGGCAAAGTGATGTCATCATTCATTTCTCTCAGTCCTCCAGATCATTCTGCATTCATGTAGACTACTGTCTTTACATACCTTCCTAATAATCTTCTACATTGTACTAGAATAATGTTTTTATGGTCTATTACCCTGACTTGTAGACTGAAGGTTGCTGGCCATGACACAATCCACAAGCCCTCAAAGAAAAATTGAAAAAAAAAAAAAAAAAGAAGAAATTCTGTAATTTTTTTTAAAAGTCAGTATTTCTGTTACAGAAAATTTATGTAGCAGTACTGGTCTATAAAACCTTGTCAGATCACGAATCAAACACTGACAACATGACATCAGGATAAATGAAAACAGTAGGCTTATGAGAAGTTGTTTCCTTTAAAGAACAGAAACAGGCAGAAGACTTGTAACAGAAATTAACATTTAAAAAGAATATCTGATTAACAGTGATGTCATATACAACTAAAAAAAAAAGTCTAGCAAAAAGTACCAATGCCACAGCTCCACATAAGAGATTCATTCAGGTACTGTTCACTCAATAAATGGAACACCAGGATGTATTTCACTTTGGATATTCCCCTATATGAAGTATTATCTAGTCACTTAATAGCTATGACAGCTGCTAAATACAACACCCCACCCCCCCAAAAAACCACCCAAAAGAATAGAAACATTACAAGAACGTTATGACAGAAAGCTTACAAAGCAGCAACTTGGGCAGGTGGGTTAACATACATGACATTAAATCTGCTTTCTCAAGGTTACACTAGTGAAAGCTTTTTGATGAAAAAAAAAGTATTTGTAAACACTTCTAGGCTCTAAACCTGCTGCTAGATTCAGATGAAACAGATCTAGGTCTGGAACAGTATTTTATTGGGGTCTGTTGCTTCCATACAAAAATGCAGAAAAATATACCCAACATACAGTACACATCAAGGTTCAACAACTTTAATTTTAGTTTGTATACTGCTGTAGTAATTTATGATTCACTGGCAAGTGAACTGACTGGCTGACCTGGTGAGTGTTTCCCATATAAATTTCTATTATTAGATCCTGATGCAAATATGACACCATCAGAACAAGTCAAATCCTTACCCATGATTTAGCAAGCCCACCAACCTAATCATGTGGAAATACTGAAGAGCCCAAGCTCTGTAGAAAACAGAGGACACTGTAGTAAATCACCTGTCAATATTCTGACAAAAATAAGAAATTATGTTAGAAAATTTAAAAGGTTATTTTCTTCCTCCTCACTGAATGAAACCAGTGGACTGATAGCAAGGAAAATGATACAGGTCTATTTTGGTAGGCTAGACTATAAGACTTCAGCCTTCCAGTATGTCACATCACCTGCTTGCTACTGCACTGCAGCCTGCTTAAAGAATCTATTTGCAACAGTCCCTTCACCTGTCTCACTCCAGCCTTGACGCCCACACCAGCACCAATCTGCTGCTTTTCCCCTTTCGTGTTCTCCTGAAATACCTCATCCTCCCTGCTTTTTCCTATTTTTTTTTCTTCCCTTGCATCCCATTTTAATTTATTTGTCCTTTCTTTTTGAAAGGAGAGCTTCTCTATTCTTAGAAGAGCTTCAGAGCCTAAAATAAACTGCTTAACTATGTATCTATTACATCTAGATTGATGTCACACCAGACCCCGACAACATGCCGCAACAGGAATGTAACTACAGCAAAGAACCTCAGCATTTCTGCAAGCACCACTTCGGGAAGACTTTTAAAGTAACATTGCACACAAAAACCTAACACTGTACCCATGCACAAATGCATAGGGTGGGCTTTTTTCCACTTTTCTCGCTGCATAAATGCTGATATCCTTTTATCTCATCTGATACCTAATCCTAAAACCCAGACAACTGCACTAAAGAGGAGGAAACTGGAGTAAACAAATTACACTATGAGCTACTTTTAATCAAGCAGAATGCTATAATTGTACTGTCAGAGCAAATAAAAGTTAAAAACTAATAGGGCAGTTTAGAGAAAAACTACATAATAATGGGATCTAGATAATAACTGGATAATAATAGGAGCCTTTCATCTGAGTAAACCCTTTGAGACCAGTCCAGGACACTAATAATTGCAAGCATCTCATTATTTATGGCTAAAAACTTCATTCTGTTCCCAATATAGACAGACACCCACATTAGGGAAAGGCACACTTGTTGACAATATGAACAGAAGCAGCAAGGATCAAATAGACCGAGAACTTTCCCCACATTTAGAGAGGCTACTGCTCTAACAGGGCTGTAAGCACACCAACTGCTCGGTGCCACGAGCTGGTGTTGTGCATTAAGGAAAGGTAAAGTACCTTCACTGCCTGCTCTTCTCAATGTACAGGGACAATACTGCACATTTCACAAGACTGCAAGAAACTCTGCGGGCAAAGTGTGAGGAGCAATAAACATTTCTTGAATTTTAAAAACTATTAGCAGTAGTTAGTTCAAAACCCACAACTATCTTTCATTAATTAAATATGCATTAACATAATACTAATAAGAATTCTGAAGCATTCTTAATTCTGTCCCAGACTAAGAACTGACATATATACCACTTGATATCCATAATACATTGAAGTGCCATATTAGTTCAAAAATATATTCTGGTTTCAACTGTCAAATGACTTGCACCAAAACACAAAAATCAAAACATGCCAACTGCTAACAAAAATTGCAAAAATAAAGCCACTGGGAAGTCCGTTTTGCATGTCACATAACCTCTGGCCAAACCGGGCACACTGCCCTGAAGGCTAACACAGTATGAGAACCTACACAGTAGCAGTATTTGCTGGGAACTCCTGCTCTTTGATAAACTGAAAGCTAAAGTACACTTCTAAACCGGTTATTCGTGATTCCCTTGGAGATGGGAAGAATCAACGCTTGTTTTGTTTCCGGCATGGTGAAAACTTCTCTTAGTCTCAGGAACTATTATTTATGTTGTCATGCCACAAATTGACTAGTCAAAACTTTCAAAGGCCAGTCCTGTGTTACAGCACAACTTTTCCTTAAGGCTCCCAAGAACTTTGCCTTCACTAAAAGAGCTAATATTTCCTTTTGAATCAAGTTCATTAAGTTTCTGGAATTTTTACATTGTGTGTTTTACTTTTAGGAAGAAATCAATCTAAAAAATGTAAGTGTAACCTGTGTGTTAAAATTGGGAGGGGAAAAAAAAACCACACAAAAAATTCTTCTTGAAAGAAAAAGCTCACCTCCCAGAAGCAGCCTACCACTGCTCTCTGTCAGCAACATCCCAAGTTCATTACCTGCAGCCTGAACTATCCCTAAACAAACTCAGAGCCTTATGTTGGAGGGGGAAATCACCTTTGGTATTTCTGGAGTTCCTGCAGTTCTTTTTGGTCACTGACACTGGCCAAAGATTATAGGTGAAATCAAACAGGACCATTGTCATCAGCTTCATAGGTTTTTTACATAACATTAATTTCCCCATTCAATTTGTCTGAATGTTTTCCTTATGAAATCTTGATTTTTAAAATTGACAGCGGTAAAGAGACAACTTGTTATTGGTTATACATAAGTAAGAAATTATATTATTAATAAATAGGGTAGGATAAACTATCACAAGCAGAACAATATACTTAAAGAAATCCTTGGCTGTAATCTCACTGCCAAGACAGACCTATGAATTCACTTAGAATTACTCAAATAGAGCTGCTGTCAACCAGACTTGAAAAGGGTCCATGAAGAATACATACATTAATGATACAGCTGGAACATGAGCTGCAAAATTATCCATCATCAGACAATTGCTGAGATGCTGGAATACTTGAAGCCTTATAAGAAATAACCTCATGAGAATAAATAGTTGGAAATAAGATGGATCCACAGTAAAATCAAATTAGAAGAGACTTAGAGGCTAGTAACAAACATAACCTTATGAGGAAAAGAGTCCATTAGAGCATAATGAAAAATAAGAATATTTTCATTAGTCATTTCAGAAATAAACTAGATGATAGTGAGAAACTTGTTATCATTACTATTATTATTGTTATTATTATTTTCTGGCTCTGACACTGCAAACGCCCTTAGGTCTGTACTGTGATTAAAAAAAAAAAAAACAAACCACAAATAACTAAAAATAGTAAACTGGGAAAGACATGAAATCCTTCAGAGATTAAAAAAATCCTAAAGCTGCCTTTTTTTTTTTTTTAAGAAATTTTAATATGAAGATAAAAATCACTACAATCTACAAAAGTATGCCAATGACTTGTCAAGTCTAGGCACGGTACTTTTAATACCTAAAGACAAAAAGCTGCTTTACCATCTTCTGAAATAAAAGGTAAAATGGTCCTGTTCCAAAACAGAGATTTTATGATCTCCAAGGATGGTCAATGTAGTATTACAGTGCTCACTTTAAGGCTTATTAAGCAAGATCTAGCAATAAAGTTCATTACAATTACTAAGTTTGCTCCCAAAGGTGGTCACAATTCTGTAGAATAAGAAGTATCATATACGTTTTTCAAGTTATGACCATAACAGTGGAGCATATTTATGAACCTGCTGCAGTTAAACCTGATGTAAACAGGTTTTCATGATTTATAAAACTACAGCTGTGAAGCTTTCTCAAAAATGCCAGACCTGTTTTTGTAAAGTCTTTTTATTACTTTACACATGACAAAACCAGACTCATTATCAACTGTGTATCCTGGATTTCAGTTTTAAGTTCTTATGAACTGTGGCAGATGATGGGGTTGAGTCTCACTCCCTTTTATCTTTCCAATGTTAAAGAAGCACAGCGAGCTAACAGGAACATTAACCAACCAACCAACCTAACAAGCATCATCAGATTTTATCTGCCAAGA
>VXBZ01012448.1:510982-541989 GCA_013399135.1 Heliornis fulica
GGGAGGGGGGCGGGTGGGGAGAATAACCAACCAACCAAAACAACAGGAAAAAAAACCCATACAAGCAGCCTCAAACATCTGAAACAAACACACCCAGATGTTTTCTATCTGGAAGGTTTAAGGACTAGAGCATGGCACTCATAACGAGATTCACTGTTATATACCAACTTCAAAAAATCTACGGAAAATAAGCTTTGTTCTACAGGATAAGCACATACCTCACTGTGTTGTGCATTTCTTATTATTTCCCCCACTGGTGCCAGTATACCCACTGAAATGAGAGACAAGTGAAATAGCAGAGCTTCTTTGTTTTACTGTTCAGCGTAGAAAAACAGTAACGTATGTTAAAATTCTATCAACTGGAAACTGAGGTTACAGTAGTAAACTGCGGTAAATTATGCATTTAACTGTTCATTTTCTTCCTTCTAGTTGATTTGAGGCACTGCTTAACTGTGGAACCAGTGCCCGAACCCCCAGGAGCAGAACAGCATGGGAGCTGAATCGCGTCCAGGGGAACTCTGTGGTGGAAACTGACCCCTGGGGGCATGTACTTATCAGGCAGGTAAAATACAGAGCTTCAAAAACTTCTCCAAATCATCAGTGTGCCAGTGCACATCCGCTATCACTTCAAAAGTAGTGTTTAAATGGATGTATAATTACAATTGTCATAATGTTTGGTATTTTCTAAATAGTAAACAGGAACAGGCAAAAACTAGCTGACAGAGTCAAACTCATAACAACACAGCTTTACATATGAACACGCTGAAATAAATATCACCCAAAGACACACTGCCTGTGCTACTGCTTGGAAAAAGAAGTTATTGCTGTGTCATAACCATGTCAAAATAAAGAAACCCCAAAAATATCGAGGCAATGTGTATAAGTTGTATTATTACTTTAAAGGTAATTATTTAGCTAGAACACATGACTCGTATTTCCCTATGAAAGGCTCTCTACTTAACTGGATTAACACACTATTGATAGCTAAATTCCACTGCCGGAGGCTACTGTCAAGTCATCATTTCCAGAACAAACCTATAAGCTATTTTCTTTATCCTGTGCGAGACTATTACAACAAGCTCATCATGAATTTGCTCCCAAAGTGCTCTAAAAAACAAAAATGCTGCAAAGAACATTCAAGAGATACATGACACAGGATTACCTGTTCTAATGAAATTAGACCATATATCAGTCACAGGTTGGAAGGCTAAATATATTTTGCAGCCAACCAAGAAATTAACTCCCAGACATTTTCTAGGGAAAGCAAATCCAGCTCTGCATTCTCAGCAAACATTTCTCCTGAAAACGTTTGTGTTTCTCCTATCAAAGCCAACACTCAGAAGATACATACACTCACTTTCTCCAACCACTTTTTAATACAGACTCAATATGCAAAACATTTATTAATAGATGGAGAAGTTAGTCAGGAGAGAACTTAAGTAGCCTACCTCAAAATAACATTTCTTGCACAAACATGCATTCAGGCTAAAGCCACTGGAAAGCAGCGCCTGTCGTGTACTGCTTACCTCTGAAGAGCCCTCCCTCACCCTTCCATTTCTTCAGGATGGCAATGCAAAGCAAGAAAGAACTCCAGACCTCTCCATTTTTGAGCAATCGTCAAGAGTCATGCCAATGCCAACACAGTAGAGTACCAGCACTCTTTTTTCTTTTGGTTTTTTTTTTTTGCTTTTTTTTTTTAATTCCCACTTGTAGCATCTAACTAAAATCAGGAAAACGCAAACTTAAACCAGAGTCATTGTTTGATCCTTCTATACTTCACACAAAACCAGATCAATTTTAAAGTTTGATTTTGTAACAGGAACAACTAAAGAATCCCCTAACTTGTTCTAAACTGAGGAATTGGGTAGTTTAACTTCCTTCCTCCTCTCCCCACAACACTGGTTCCTGACGTTAATACCATGATGTGGGAGACAAAAGCACAGGCCTTCCTAGTGAAGGGCCTCAAAGGCCTCATGAAGGGGCAAAGGGGAATGACCAAAGAGGTTAAAGTACACAAGGAACACAATCCAAAGAAAACATTTTCATTAGGTACAGGACAGACTGATATGCTAGTTGCAGCAAAGGACTCAGAAAACAAGCTACAGTTTCCTCATTCTGTACCTGCAGAAAGTACTGCCCTGCTGTGCTCAAACAGAATTGCTTGGAAAATTTCATGAGACCATCCTTTTGACACAATTTACTCCATTTTCCTGGGCTCTTGCCTGGCCCAACAACATCAGCAGCCATCACATTTCAAAGCACTGATACTCAAGCAATAATTGGCCCACTGCACCACAGAGCTGCTCCCCACCAGGACCCCTTTACATAATACAAAACCTATTTCATAAAACATAACTGGACTGTGGAGCTCCACTGCTGGATTCGGCTGTGCCAGAAGAATATGCATTTAAAAAGAAAGGAGCAACAAAAAACTCCCACTGATGTGCTACAAGACACAAAAGATCCAACCTAAGGAAGGTACTGAGCTCAGACTCCCATCAGCTAGGGGAATATACTAGGCACTATCAATATAAACACATCACCTCAGCTGCTTTGTCTTTACTTAGGCTTTCACTATCACAGACTGGACTTTTGATCATTCAGAGCTGGTTTTATATTCTTTAGAAGGCTATTAGAGGCTCATCCATGTATTCTGAAGCCCTTTGCCTCATCCCACCTTTCACTGAATGGCTTGTTTGATATAGGAGAAATAATAAGGAAAGGACAAATCCCCCTTTACAAAGCAAAGGATATTGTGCTGACATCTAGGGCTAACTGAAGTAGTTTGGCTGCTTCACAGAAATATGTGTCTAAGTTATTTTTATTTCTATAAAATATATAAAAAATTTTCCCCTTGCATGCATTTGTCAGTCCTGCAAATTCCCCAAGTCCTGTTTCAAACCATGACAAAGTCTTCACATTTTTCCTAGGCAAGTCACGTGTGCCTGACACACAACAGATTTAAGGGTGGAGGGAGGGGAGAATATTTTGACTGCAAAAGAAAATATTATTTTGCATAGTACACAGCCCCTTTTCAATTACTCCCTTTGCATTCCTACCTCTTTTGCACACTAAAGATTCCACATGTCACCTGGTCTTGAGCCGGCAAGGAGCGTGGGAAGGGTCCAATTGCATAAGATGCTATTAAGGCAGCAAAGCTGGCTACTTAACTGAAGATACTTAAATACTCAAAATAATTGCACAGATTAGCCAGCAACTCTCGGACTGGAAAGCTACCTACCTGTAGTTTAACAACAGCTGCCCAAACACAACCTCCCCATCTGCATTTTGCTTTAGATTTCCATATCCCAAGGGCTGGCAGTGGGAGAAGCTGAGCCTCCCATGTTTGCCATGAGGCAGAGCAGGACTTACCACTATTCCCAGTACACCTACAAGCTTCCAAGTGATGGAAAGACCCCTCAACCAGAATTAATTATGGTATAGCTATAAGGTAAATATGTTTCCCCAAAAATGTTCATTAACAGGCATAAGGTATTTTCACTTCAGAAGAGCAGGAACTTGAACTCTTAAAGGGTACCTAACAGTACCAGTATCCCTAGAGTGCCATCTGCTCAAGATGCTGCAGTTATGGCACAGTGCTTAGTGAAAATACGTGAGCAATGTGGCAGTCCTTCAGATGTCAACACCAGAATGCTATCTGGAACATTCTGGGCTAATTTCAAGTTTTCAGATACTTTCTCATAGCCTCAGACCTACAGCAGTTTAGCACTAGATATATTAGGTAAAGCAAGGAAGGCATTATAAAGTGTTTGGTTTTATAAAAAAAAAAAAAAGTAACAACAAAATGAGAAAAAATATATCAATGCTCAGCTCTGAGAGGACAGTCTCCTAAGTACAGGTATATACAGCTACAGTTCTCAACGTGATTCTGAATATGCACTCTTCCTATTCCTATATATGTTTTTGTGAGGGGATGTCTTTTGGAGCCTGTTTTGATCACTTTGTTTGTGGGGGAGGTGTATGGGTGGTTTTGGGTGGGTTTTTTTGTTTGTTTTTTAAATAAGGTTGCCTGCCCTGTCTGCATAGTTTTCTGCTTGTCCTGCAGTGGTAGTGCCAGTCATAAGCCTTGAGCAATGAACTGGAGAGAGAACTTAGAACAGAGTAAACATCAGAAAGTTACTTCGATTTTAGCAGTGAGGAAGCTTTTCACACATTTCTCCACAGGTCTTTGTGCCAGATTCTGCTGAAGAAGAATGTGCTCTCATGCCACACAAATGCAAACAAATGCTACAGCCACTGGACTTAGTTATATTTAATTATCACCACTAGAAAGTTACAGATGCAACATACACAGAGTAACAGAGATTTATCTGTAACCATTGTTTAAAGATTAATGAAAAAGTCAAAGAAAACATTCACAGAATCTTTAAGAGAAGCTACACTAACACAGTCTTGTACAGAATTAACATTTAGCTACATCACTAGAACTCAAGCACTGAAGAATGATCCACACAGATGACCACCACTAAACTACCATTAAAATATGAAACACTTGTACTGGGTTTGTTAATACACACTAGTCTGTGTACTGCCTTGCATTTTTGCTTTCATCTCAAATCTCAGTTGCCTGACAAAAAAGTAGTTGGTCTCACTTTCCTAAGGCACAGCCACAGAAAAAAATACAAACAACAACAACAGAAATCAACCCCCAAAAACTCCACCAAACTAAAATAAGGAGAAAACGTTTGAAAATATCTTTAACTTCTGAAGCAAAGCTGACATCAAAGTACAGCAGCAAGGGTAAGCAAGTCATTGAATCTGATTTTATGCATGCTCAAGACACAGCATTGCATGTCATGAACAAAGACTGAGGGCATGCATGCAATAGATATGGTGATGTGGTTGTGTTTTATTTTTACATCCCCCACCATATATCAGCCTTTCACCTTATTTAAGCAACTAGAAATAACACATCAGCCTTCTGAAAGGCATGCATCTTGATACATAGTCCCTGGCTCCCCACACAGCATGCATTAGCCCCACTACTTCAGAACAGCACTGGAAGCAATCAGGGGGGCCAGCTCCACACCAGCCACCTGCTCCCGTACAGGCAGGTAGGTTTCTGGTTTCTCTTCCCACTCCAGTGCCACAACAGTTCCCATTCACTTCTGTGCCAAGCACAGAACACAGCTCTTCAGGAGCCATCCTGAAGATGCCTGATGAGCTGTTCCTTGGCGCACGTTTGAGCATGCCACTGCCAGCCCACACCACCTAATTCCCAAACTACAGGAACACCGCTCCTTCACAGTGCTCATCCCTGCAGTGACCCAACACGCCTCCTCTGACACACCAGCCCGACACTCACCCTCAGAAACATGGGGAAATACAAAGCAAGCACCAGCAACTAGAAAGTTGCAGGTCTCCTGGGTTGGAAGTGGGAACATCACTAATTACAAAGGAATTAACTTTTAGTAGAAGTTTAATTCTGTCAGTAACGGAGAGGAAAAGGTGAGGTTATTGTTCTGGCTGTGGTATTCCTAATTCATGTAACAGTGTATTCTGTAACATGGTTAAAGGTGATACAGATTATCTTGGGGGAATATAACCTATGTCCACCAGTTAACTAAATGATTTAACTGGTAGTGGCCAATACAGAATTCATTCACCAGGTAGTAGTCTAGAGAAGCCAAAAACCTATGGTAGTGCATCTGGATATACAATAAGACAAAGCTCAAACCCCATGAACTACAGCCACTTTTCTGAGCTCAGAAACTTGGGCACATAGAAAATGCAGGTGGTTTAAATGTACCTTGTAAACCATTCTTATGGTGAGGTGGGACAGAGGTGTAGAAATGACACTGAAAACTTTTAATAAGAGACAGGCAAATAGCAAATTTTACGTAAAGAAATACACACTAGATCTTGAGCTAAAACAGTTCTGAGTGGCAAGAAGTTAAAGAGGAAATTAACAGCTCAAAAATTTAAACGCTACAGAGCTTCAAAAAATAGATTCAGCACAACTTCCAGTACTGTTAGCACAAACACCCCTTTTGACATCAGACTTTTTGGGCAAGTATCGTTAAGTGCTACTACCAATTTGTGACTTACAGCATACCCTAACAACTCAAATTTTAAAAATTATGTTTTTTAGTTGATAAAGCTACAGTAATACACAGTTCAAAAGATTCACATAGAAAAGCCTTGTACATAACCAGTGTAATGTATGGAGTTTTTCAAAGTTATGAAATGCACATACCCCAAAGTTATCAGGGAAGCAAGTTTTTTTTTTAAAGTAATAAAACACCCCATTCCAATTCAATTCCTAGAACTGACAATTAAAGACATTCACATTGATGTTGAACATGCAACAAAACAGCTCGGTTGTGTTTTATACATTTTTATATACACAAACTGAATACTGACAGTTATTTAAGTGGCTGCTTTTTCCAACATTATACATACTACTCTTGAAAGAATAGAGCATACTCTCATAAAAGACTTTATCACAAAGTATCTGGTGGTTTTAAGTATTTTAAATACTTAGTACTGAATGATTGACTACAAAGGTAAGAACCTAGCATTCTCAAAAATATCCAATACAGCACTGAAAATACTGGTAATTAAGCTATGGTAGGGAGCCAAGTAAAGGGTATTTTGTGAGAGACTGCTGCACTGTCTTGGGACAGAAACATCCTTGGTATTTATAAAGGGGAAGATGGTAACGTTTACAATAGCCCTTAAAGCACCAAACCACAAACATTTCCTTTTTAGCACCAAGAAATCTCCTTGTGCAAGGAAACTTGACCGGCTACACCTCAGTTGCATGCAAACAGTATAACTGGAAAACTGCTGTGTGTCCACTGTTTTGGGTAGTTTTAAACACAGTAGTCCTAGCACAGCACACACCATGGAGGTATGAATGAGAAATTCTGAACTCCATGAGCAATTGACATGAGTTTAACAGAGGAATGTGAACTGGTTTGATTTGCCTGCTCTGAAGATGCACTGTGACATTCTGGCCACAATTCTGAGTTTATGCTGATAAAAGTTTAGACTTTTGGGATCAGTTGGCTTTTTTCTTTTCTTGTCAGGAAATTAAGCAACCCCCAAAGTATTCTGCATTTACTATCATTTAAGCGGGCCTTCCCTAAAAAGCATGGAAGCAGTTGCTCTTTTATTACTTAGAAGAACCACGGTCAGATTTCAACATTAAGACAAGAGCTGAAGTCCATCTGCAGTCATACCATGCCATACACCAGGCTAGAAAAGACAGCATGGAGGAAAGAATTTTTCTCACTGTTGATCTTCTGTGGAGGCTCGTAACTGCTAGCTTGTGCTTCTTCCCACTTGCAACAACGAGCACATGGGATAGAAGGCCACAGCATCACAGACACATGCATACTTCATGCCTACAACTGCAGGTACATTCCAAGTTAAAAAGCATAGGGATAAAAGCAATTTTACTTTTCACCTACCAGCAACACCATTGTCTGCATAAAGACTGGCCTACTCACATGCAATACTGGTTTAAATTACATTATAACTCTTTAAATCTTGCTGTCCAATTACCAATAAACCAAGATTTTTATGCACAATGACAATTCACATGCTCTTGCGGTAACATCATAGCTTAAAAACTCAACTTCTTGAAAAATCTTACCTGTGAAATGCTTTTGGTTTGCTTCCCCCAGCCCCCTAGTCCAATTACACTTATTAGCACGTATTTTATCAGTAGCCAAAGAAAAATGCCTCCAAGATAAGACAAAGCACCTTAAAACATACAGTATAAAATTTGACAATAGGCACATCTCAGGCAACTTATTTTCATACAAATTTTAACTTTACTTAATTACATCCCACATACTTATGTCAGACACACTGTCCATATAATGCCAGAATTCACAAAAGAGTTCTCTCTTGTTGCTGTTTTAGTAATGAAAGTATTTTATTGCTGGTTTTGGTCTGAACTCATATGTGTATTAAATGTTCTAAGTGTTCCCACAGTAACTGTTTGTACACATCCAACCTTCTTGATTTCCAGACTATCCAAGGCAGTTTGCCTTCCACAGGTAATGGGATGAGCCTCCAGCTGTGGTACATCCTCACCCTTTCACAGGCTATGTCAGCAGAGTAGCAGCTCAGACAACCTTTGTGTACTCAACCATGCAGAAGACTTCTTCCCCCGTGGTCTGCTTCATCATCTTCATTCATGATGGATGCTGTGAGCTGATCCAGAAATTAACGTACCCCACCACACAGCTCTCCTTTGAAATCAAGGATGCCAGATGGAAGAGGGGCTGATGCTGACATACAGGCTTCACTTTCAATCATGCTGATTTATATCTAGTACTACCTGCTCTTACAACAGAAATACACAGCCATCTTTTCACAACAGGCACAATGGGAGCAATTAGACACAATATTTACAAATAGATCATTGTGGCTCCCACTAACACATTCTGTAATTAACATACTTGATATGTCTATGCTCACACAGATGTATGATGAACAAATCTTTGCAACATAAATAACGGTGCAGTGAGAAAAGGATCACATTTCAGTAGATCTATTTTCATATGTGAAAAATAAAATCTGCTTCTCAAAGCCTGAGCCATGACAAACTTAGATCTATCATTCAACTTCAAAAAAAAATTAAAAACAGCACAAGAACCGAGAGCTCTTTCACCTCTAAGTTTGTGAAAGATTTTCTGCCCGTTCAAACACAAGCAATCTAAAGACCAAGAGAACCATCACCTAGACTGATTTAAATTGTTGCTCTTGCCATCACTATTAATTTGAAATCTGGGCTGACATTACTAGAATCTCCAGCAAGAACATGGTATCTCTGAATTGATCATAAGTTATCCCAGCTTATGTTACGCAGAAAACCTCTAGCTCAGAAAAATGACCAACTTGAAGGCTGGCTGCCATTTCACCCGCACCCTCCCATGCCCATGATACTCCTCTAAATCTTCAGAGAGGATTTAAAAAAAAAACTTGCAAACTTATAGTCATTCTGTAATGGCATTACCATAATTCTTTTTACACAGCATGAAAATCACACCCACAAAAAAACCCAAACCACAACTAAAAACCCCACACCATTAAAAAAAAAAAAATCAATCTACTTATTTTCTGTTCCTATGAACAGAGAATAATAAGGTCTTAGAGACCAATGTTCTGATGATAGGAGAGTAGAGTAAGGGAACTCAAACTACATCTGTTATTTGATAACTATTATAATCATGTAGATATGATGAGCTAAGACTGCTGTTCCTGGAGGATACTTACAATAGTTTTGAGTAGGGCCTAGTAATCATGACACCAAAGATTAAAATCAGAGGTCAATTAAACAATTAACATATTTTATGCAAATTTGCAAACAAAATCGTGCCAAAACAATAAAGCAATTTGTCCATTGACAGAAGCCACGAAGGCTTACCTTGACATTAAGTTCTGTTTGCCCAGATAAAACAAACCTACAAACACAACCCTGCAACTTTAAAGGGCAGAAATTAAAAAAAAAAAAGAAAGAAGAAAAAAATAGTTGAGTGTACCAGCTCACTTGTAATAGCAATTCCTTACATTTTCAGGACTCTTTTCTTATATATACTACTGACAGTAACCATGCTTACAAGTACAGCAGCTGACTTTGAACACGCTGACCTTGAGCAAGCAAATGACCTTAGCAGCATGTACTTCTGGCTTATTTCATTGCAACAGCGAAACAGCCTCACCATCTATAGTAGTCTAGAGTCTCTGGCCACCACCCCTGCCTATTTTAAGATATCCCAATACACTTCAGTGATGCACAGTTCAAAGTGATAGAATAACATCTGCTAGCATGTTGAAGTGCAAGTTGTTTACAGAGGCATTTTTAGCTTGTTCTCGTACTGTGCCTCCCTAGCTTACAGAAAACTCAATTTATTAACAGAGTTTTGCCTCTTGTTTAAACATCTAAAACCCAAGATTAAAAAAGGAGGAATTTTAGGAAATGTGAAAAGAGAAAAGCCAAGACATCCCACTCTAGATAAAGCTTATTTAGAAACTTCAAGTATGTGACAGCAACGGGTGGACTTGAAAAACCAGTTGCTTCCAAAGATGTGCTAAACAGACAACTTCTCCCCGTGGCCATCCCTACAAAAAGCCTGTATGAAGATAGGCATTTATTTGTAAACAAGTTTTTAACTGATATTGCAAACACATGTAAGTTGCATGCTGATCTGATACTGGGAGAAGATACTGAACAAGTTACCCAGATGCAACGGATGCATTACTAAGTCATAACAACCCACCCTGCTGGCAATCCTAACCTAAAAAAACATTCAATTAAAAAACAATCTTGGGAGGTATTGTGAGCATACATTATCTGCAGGACCTGGAGTGACACGGGTTACATCTATTCAAGTTAGAAAGGCCAGTGGGAAAACAAGCCACTCCGGCAATTTATGGCCATTAGAATATTTTCTAATTTTGAAAGAATGTATGTAAGAAAGAAACCAACAGATTAAATAAATTAAGTGGGGAAAGAACAGCATAAGATCTTGGTGACTTGTTCTGAAACTAGGTAAGATGCTGAAAAAGTCATAAATATAAACCTGCCGTACAGAAACAGCCTCAGAGCACACACAGAGCCTTTGCTACAGCCCAGCTCATGGGCCGCAATTAAATCATATAACTCAACTTCTTTATTCTTCTTTTGAAACCCTTTAAAGCAGAAGAGATTGCACGAGACCAAATCACAATTCTGAGCTGCAGCAGACTGAGTGAGTAAAAGCAATCTCAGGAACACAGGACACAATGATTATCATTCTTCCTCCGTCCTCTCTGATCTTTCATGGGAGAGAGAGTAAGAGTACAGAGGAAAAGCTTGCTCTCGTCCAACAGGAACACATCCAACTGCGATTTTTTCCATCTCTCTGAGCTCCACCGCAACACTGGTGACATTTGGCATTTTGTCTGGAACAACTCTGTTGATTAGCAACTATCCTTAGTTGGAAGGCTGGAGGGAGGATATCAATGTCCGATTCAGGAATGAGTTGACTCCAAAGAGTATCTGCTCACATCATTTGCTTTTCCTTATGGACACACTGCTGAATAACTAGGATTGTATTTTACTGCTGTCATCAGCAGAGCAGAAAAACATTTCCAAGCTACAAGTGTCCCTTAATAACCAGGTACTTTCCATTCTGCCAGCATCACTCAAGTTGTCTGTCAGCCTCTCACAGGTTCATCTGATGGCCTGTTTTATATGGAGATTTTACTATGTTACTTCCCACGCTGAACAGCAGCATGTGTACATACCAACGGATGCCAAGAGAAGCATCTTTCCACCAGGAAACCAAGTGCTTGCTTGAAGCATTTTCAGTGAAATTTCCAGCTGTATTCTAAAAGCAGCATGATCTGACATAGTCTGACAAAGTTGATGTTTTCTTCAGAGACACAAGAAACTGCTGGGGCAGGTATGCAGGCAACTGGAACAGTGACTGTTCAACTCTCTTCAGAGGTTGCACATGAGGGGAACGTAACCCACTCACTCCTTCCTACCCTTGCAGTGGCTATTCTTAAGACCATGACATTTGAAAGATTTTATGAATGAGTTTTGTAAGGCTTACTGGAGTCTCATTTTCAGAATCTTCTCTATTAGAAGGCAACTCCATATTAAATCAACACGAAGGTGATTCCCTTGAAAAGCAATTCACAGAAACATAGAATCTTTGAGGTTCCAAAAGACCACCAAGATCATCAAATCCAAACAACTTTCCAATCAACTAAACCATGCCCCAGAATGCCATGTCTATGCTTTTTTTTTTAGCATCTCCAGGGATGGTGACTGAACCACTGCTCTGAGCAGCCTGTTTCAATGTCTGACCACTTTCAGTGAAGACATTTTTCCTAGTATCCAATCTAAAGCTCCCCTGGCACAACTTGAGACCATTTCCTCTCATCCTAATTACTTGGGAGAAGAGCAATTAAGCAATAACTCCTCCCAATCAACAGCAAACCCAAGAAATCGTGAAGCTCTGCACACCCAAACACCGCTATAGTTTGCCCTTAGTGATCTATGCTTGCTGTGCAATGCCAGTACAGCAATGTGTTTTATAAGTTCAGTTAACATTACAGCCAAGCAACAAGTGGGAGAAGTACCAGAGAAGGCCGAGGCTTCATCATTACCAAATCCTGTAACGTCTATGTGGCCCTTAGATGAAATTGCACATCCTTTAAATACAATTTTAGCCCTGTGAACAATGATAAGAATGGCTGAATGGTACAGATGACAGCAACGTGCAGAAGGCATCACTGTCATTTGGGTATTAGCTAACAAGTGAAACAACTCCTGAACTGCCAGTGTTGCGCACAGCTATTTCAAAAAGGGGAAGTTACACGTGTTTCAACAAAAGCTTCCCTGGAGAAAAAAAAAAAAAAAAAAAAAAAAAAAGACAAAAAACAAGGAGGGAGTACCAGAAGAATGAAGATGTCTCCTGCAAAACCAAACTAAAGAGTAGTCTCTGACTGTGAAGTGCCGAGAAGGCCACTGCTTCTCATGACAACAGAAAGATATGTAACATGGCTCCACAGAGCAGATGGACAGGATTGTGTTGACCATTTCAGATCACTGCACTATTCATGGAGGTTACTGCTCCTGGAGCCTGCCATATTGAAGTCCCTCTTTTCTCATCCACTCTCCTAAATACACCTACCCTCAGGAGAGGGGCAAGGCAAAGGAAAATGACTTCTAGAGGGAAACATCTTGCTCTGGGAAAAAAACTTTCTGCCTCACCAGATCAGCACAAGACACCAGACATAAAAATGAAATGTGTTGATTCCCCTCCTCTGCAGCCTGCACTGTGAAGTAAGGGGAAAAGCAGCTTTTGATTTGGGATGCCACACTCCCCTTTTTGCGATTTGGGGCATAGCTGACCAAAAGAACAGCAACATACTTCTCATACCATTTCCATATATGACAATGGCTTGATCACCTACACTGTAAGGTTTTTTTTTCTTTTCAAAATGTATACACTGTGTAGTTATTTACCTATTTAGATCACTCATAAAAGGTCAACAGTCTTAACGGGTGAGGCTAGCAGCAAAGAAAAGGCTTCAAATACCAGATCTCTCTAGCCCACAGCTATTAAAATCCAGACCAGCATACAGACAGCACGTAAGCACAGACACTGTCTTTTTGGGAAAGAATATTCAGAGTGACATTCCAGCTTTGAAACAAAAAATTGTAATCTGTGACTTCAGACAGTGTATTGTGCTTAGTATTTTTTTCATATCTGTACTCTAATTTCTAGCAATACATAACAGCCAGGAACTACAAAAAGGTAATGAAATGTCAAAAACTATTTTTATACTGGGTTTTTTTATTATTTCCTTACTTTCCCTTTGCTTGACAAAGTTGAAACGCAAGACATCAAATTATTATCACTCCCTCCAGTTTGTCTCCATTTTTCTGCTTCTCTACACTGTGTAAACATTGAATTAATCTCCTTTTATTATGGCCTCTCTTCAAGCAGAAGTATCTAATGTCTCCAACAGTCATCACTATGTCACTTCTGCTACAAAGGTAAGCCAGTCCATTATCCATTCACCTGGCTGTATTACATTCTCTGCCTTAAGTCCTAATCCTCTTATTACTTATTAATCCAATTCATTACTCACTTCCTCTTACTGATATAAATACTGACACTACCATTCAACAAAACACCATAACAGTTTGCTGCATTCTCTATTCTCGGAATTAACTCACAACAGTCTTATGAAGAAGAAAACAAGAACAGTGACAAGACTGGGGAAGAAAAACACCAATGAAATTACAACAATCAACCCTTTCTCTCTACTTGCTTTTGCAAAACTTCTTTACAAGTGTCTTCTGAGCATTCAGCACATGCCTCTACAAACATCAGTGTGCATACAACACTTTCCATAGAGAAATGGAAATACTACTCTTGAAAACAACTATGGCGTAAGTTAGTGCTGTGAAAAACAACAGTTCTTCACTCCTTCCCAGGCCACCTCCCACTGGCAGAGGTGGGCTGAGTAGAATGAGGGACAGGGAAGGGATCAGCATCACCCCAGAGCAGAAGGGCGCTGGCACCCCACGTTGAGAAGCAGCATCCCAGTGCTGCAGGGATGCAGCCTTGTTTCCTCTCAACCTACACTGTCATTTAAGGGCGTTGCATTCCAACCTCTTCTAAGGTCTCATACCCTAAAATAGTCATTTTCAAAACAAAAAAATATCTTTCCTCTTAATGACTTCCTCTTTAAATCCTTGTGCCAGAGTCCTTTTGCACAGCAGAAAAGGCCGGATTCACACCCCACTTAACTAGGAAATATCCATATAAATGTCAAAGCAGTGTGTCTGTGTTGTGCCTGTCCCTTGGTGAAGTCTGCAACGTCATCTCTGGCCATACAAGGATCCCCACAGGCGTGAGTTACAGGTAAAGCTCATGGCAATACACACACGGCTTAGCACCAACAGTTTTCAAAGACTGTAGGCAAGAACACAGATAGGATCAAGTTAATGAGAGGGGTGCTGTAGGGGACAAATGTATTTTTTTAAAAAACATTTCCAATTTGAACTTTAATTGGATTAATTTATCTTAAAGACTTAAATAGGAATATTTTTAACAAATGTTTTCTTGCTAAATAACCTAAACAAATACAGAGCACCACAAAGCTTAAGGAAAAAAATAAAAATACCAACTGCTGCTTGATTTTTTTAAAGGGTTTGTTTCAACATGTCATAGACGAACAAGTCAAACCTGCACTATCACTCCCACCCTTTTCTGGTACAAAAAGCATCTGAGTTAAATTTTATGAAGTAGTTCATTTTATTGACAAGCAAAATAAATTCCATCTCAATACAGTATGTTCTCCAAAGACCCCTCTCATCTGTTTAAAGCTTTTCTCTTCAGATTTCCCTGGTGTCATCTAATTTGAGATATTTTTTATCAAATCCCTATTTCCTAGTATATTTACAGTAGTCAGGTGATTCCAAAACAATAAAAAGAAAGTCTGAGAAACTGCATGCCAAACTACACAGTTAATATGACTCACAGAACAGGTAGAGCTATATATCCACAATAAAACCAGCATACTAAAAACCTTTTCAGACGTTAATCTACTCAGAAGTAAAGTTTTTGCTGAAAATAATTTAGGTATAACATCTTTTTTTTTTTAATTAAGTCAGTTTCAAAAGCTTCTCAACCAATTTTTAACAACAGAACACCAAAAGGTTTTAAGTAGATCGACCCTAACATTTTCCTTTTTGTGTATCCATATAACCTTTAAAAATTACTGACATAAACACCATTCTATAGAAGGATTATGAAACTACACAAGATAAAGGAATATGATCTTCTCCTACACAACCTGAATATTACAGAGCACTTAAGTGCAGCTTCGTATCTACAGAACTTTAGATGCACGTTTCATATAAGCCTACATGAATATCATTCAGCATCACTGAGCCAAGACAATCATATACACCCACAAGTTTTATTCTGGGGAGGCAGGGAAGGAATATTTTTGAATCTACATCCACAACTAACCCCTCTAACTTACGCTTCAGTGCGTGTAATGCAATATGCACATCCAAAAGGCACATAAAGTGCCAAGGGGTTTGCACGCTGATCTTGCTAGCATACAGACCTGCTTGACCCAGTAAACATGTAAAAAAAAAAAAAAACCGACATATATATATTAGTGGGGTTTTTTTGTGTGTATATATATATATATAAATAAATAAATAAATAGAAGTGTAGTTGTGAAGGAAAGACTTAAGTAAAACGAAACTACAGCTAAAATGTGCACATAGGCAACTGGATAAGCACAAGTCCTCAATGTCTAACGAGCCATTTGAAATAGAAGAATTAGAAACAGGCAATTAGAAACTTGTTAGCCAAGAATGAAGACCACCCAGCCTGGCCATCTACAGCCCCTCCCTTTGTCTGTTCTCAGGGAGGAAGGAAGGAGAAATGGCAATAGCTCACAATGATCTGCAATTGCTCCAATAAATAAAAAGCTGAAATACACAAGAAAGTATTCTCAGACCGCATATCTCTAGTATCTGCTGAACTACAAATCTGTAGTTCAGCAGAAATCACGAATAAACAAGAATAAACAAGAATATACATCTATTCTGAGGCCAATGCAGAATGCAACCATGTACCAAAATAATTTTAAATGCCTGCCTAGTATCACCTTTAACGTTTTCGTATCCTACCACTCACTAACGCCAGATCACTGAAGTCCACAGCTGCTGAAGGCACTCAGAACGGAGTTTGTATGAACTAGGCAAAATATTTACAAGTGCTGGAGAAAAACAGAGTCATTTACATAATCGTTGGCAACAGGATATAAAACTATGGCATTTCTAGTACACTGTCCAGCTGCTTACGGAAAAAACACACCATGTTAGGAAGGCAGGAAAGGCATCCTATCAAGCACGTGACAGCTAATTATTTTTTCTATTTTCCTTTTAGAAAGTCTCATCAGAGATCTCAAAATAACAATGAGCAATGACTTCAGAGTGCAACACCAAACATACTGCTAGAAAAGAGTAACACTATAAAAAACGCTCAAAACAAGTATTCATATTTAAAACTGTAACCAACCACTTAATCTTAGCATGGCCTACATACTTATATGGTCCTTATGTTCTCCAAATTATTCTTATTAGTTATCTGGAAGCATAATTATTTAAACTACTTTAACAAATAATAATGCTTTAATAGACGTTAAAACCTTGTTCCAGTCAGGGTTAAAAGCAAAGGAAAAGACACCTACCTGTAATACCGAGATTGTAAATAGGTTGAACAAATCGTCTTTGATACATGGCTGGCAGATCCAAAGTCTATTACTTTAACCCGGTAAGGCTGCCGAACAGGATCCACCAACATAATGTTCTCTGGTTTGAGGTCAGCATGGATTAAACCCAGACTTTTTAGTTTTTTCAGTGCAGTGGCCACCTGTTGCAGAATAGGCCGTATTACTTTCAGTTGCAGAGGGCTGAATTTGTTTTGTTTCAGGAAGTCGTACAAATTCTGTTCCAACATCTCAAAAACCAGACAAGTATGGTTGCGATGCTGAAAGCATTCATAAGCTCTCACAAAGTTAAATTCATCAGCATTTTCAGTACTTAGTCTTGCTAATATGCTCACTTCTATTTGTCCTTGGCGTGCATACGAAGGATGATTCTTCAAGATTTTGATTGCCACAATCTCATTTGTCCCCCTCTTCCAGCACTTCACTACTTGTCCAAAGGTCCCTCGCCCAAGGAAATCAAGAACCTCGTAAGTGTTTTTCACAGAGCACAATACCTCATGCTGTACTAACTGGTAGTCTCCGTCTCCGCTTGTCCCACTTGGTTTTGAAGTTGCAGCTGTTGTCACAACCGTCACTGGGTTTCCTACATTGGTTTGCAACATTGCAGGCAGGATGGACAGTTCATCGACAATCTGCATTGTGCCGTTCTGATTATCCAGCTCTTCACTCTTACGCTTCAATCCACATCGCTGGGGTCCTTCCAGGATATCCGATCGGCTTCCTTGTGTCCCAGTCTGAGGTGCCTCTAACTGAGCTTGCTGCGCCCGCGCTGCTAACGCTTTTGTAGCACCTGCAATATTTTTTAAAGCAATAGCATTTGACTGCAACAAAAAGTTCTGTCCTCGAGGTCTGTCAAATGGATTTTTAGTCTGAAAGAAAGTACTAACCCTGTGGGGAGAAATTCCAAAGTTTTTACCATTCACATAGATTTGTGGGTAGGTTCTTTCGTGGTACACACAACTGCTTGGTTCTAGTTTTAGTTTCTTCACACTACAAAAGGCACTTGACTGGGTTTGATAAACATATGGTGGATAGACCAAGACTTGTGAGGCCATACCTACAGAGGGAGATAAAAAGAAAAAGCAAGTTAGAATCCTGGATTTACATACCTGGCCAACATGTAGGAGGAGAAATCTCAGTTCCGCTTGAAACTGCGACGACCTCGCCTCTCTCAGAGACCTTACAGCTCTCTGCACTGGCCCAGCCTCATCCCCTTCCAGACCTGCCAAATACAAGCCTTAAGCTTCTATGGCACGTGATGCTGAACCCATGATGGACCCCAGTGTAAATGACTACCAGGTTTCTGGTAAATTGTAGTTTATACCAGTCTGTTCAGCTCTCAAACTAATCCAATACCAACAATACTTTAATTAAACCACTTTTTCATACCAAGCACATTAAGATTCTGGCAATACGTATTTAAGTTGCAGATGAGTCACATAAAGCTTGAGACATTGCAATGACTCTGATCAAATCAAAACTAACTGAAAGCATAGCATAATTATTTTGAAGCTGTGATTTCATTTATGCAAATTAACATCCAAATATCTTAAGAGTTATTAAAGTTATCATACCATCACCTCAGTTTAGCATCCCATAATGGCTTTTCCTCCCTAGAAGTAGAAAACTTCAAAGCCCTTCCCTTCCAAAGCTTTTTGCCCAGAGCCAGACAATGTAGAAAGCTGGAGACCACCAGGCTGTCTCAACACCAAACATCAAGAGACTGCCACTGACCTCCTGCTCCACGCCAAGGTTTTAAGACCAACTCTCAACCTCAAAACACACGCAAAAATGCTTCAAGTTCTTGAATGCTCTCCTAAGTAACACAGCCCACTAGCCACACAGCCACAGCACAGATTAAGCATGTTACGCTATGGGACTTGCCATCTTTATTATAATATTTAAAAGAACCATTTATCCTGAGCATACACACAGACATCCAAGCCTACCTTGAGTTTCCAGTGCCACCTGCACAGCTCATGTTAAGCCAAATGTCAGCAGCCTACCCTTCCTCCAGTTCTGCTGGGATAACTCAAACACCAGCATGGCCAGATACGGTCCAAAGAACACTCGAATTTTTACCTGAGCTGTTGGGACCACTGGCATTCAGAAGTGTAACACGTTTTCTACAGCTCATGCTATTCAAACCAGTCCAGAAAGACTGGAAGCACACAGACCCATCTGTAACTAAAAAAAATGGGCTATCATCTTTTGGGGTAGATGTGTTTCTTACAGGCTTAACTGCAGGACCTTGAACTCGGATGACAGTAACAGCTCTGTTCTCAAAAAGTATTTATTGAGTTATTATGAGAACATTTTTAGCAACTCCAAAGAAAAAAAAAAAATAAGCACTAAACAAAAGAGACAGCATATTGTGTCAGAACAACCTTTGATGCAACAATGACAGACTGAACTAAAAAAAGTAAAATTTTATTCCGGAAAGTAAAAAAGGTCTTAAGAGTTATTATTTTTACCTTCCTCTAAACACTTATTTATCGCCATTGTGTTTTTTTTAAAATATGTACTCCAAGACGCAATCTCACTGGGAGAAGCTACAGTATCTTCATATAACCAATGAATAAGATGTTCCCCTGAAACAAGCACATTGAAATCCTGCAGCATCCTACACAAGAATGCTGGAAGACCTCTGGCACATATACATTAACATAAAGCAACAAAATAAACCAGAACAGCATGTAACTACTCACTGCACCCCCAGCTGTTGGAGGTCCTTGCTTTGAGAAACCAAGTTTATTAATAGAATGGTTTTCCTCTCACCCAGATGAAAACCCAGCCCCCCACAGCCAGACAGCAAAACAAACCTTGAAAAAAATAAATAAGTTTGGTTTTGTTTTTTTTTTTTTAAACTGTTTGGGGTTTTTTTGTGGTTGGGATGCTGGCCTGGAATTTTTTTCCTTGGGTTTTTGTTTGTGGGGGGTTTGCAGTTTGTTGTGGTTTTTACTATATTGGGGGATTCAGAGTACAACGGAATCTTATGGATAGCTACACTGGAAGAGTTACTGTGTTGCAGGGAAGGGTTTAATGTTTGGGGGCTTTTAAGCAGTTCTGTTGAAAGAAAGTAATACACTGCACATTTTCACCTACCACAGAGTGGATCTTCCTTCCCCCCCACCCCTTGTCACAAATCATTTCACTGAGCTTACACATCTTTCCATACCATTCTTATCAAGGCTACTCCTGCTTCCTCATACAAACTGAAGCTTGTCAGACTACACCTACATTAACAAGTCCAGCAGCACAATAAGAGGGATGTGTAGAACAAAGAAGTCAGTGCTAAAGGAAAGAAAAACCTCACTCTGTGCTTATTTTAGGGAGGTTACTTGAGCTGAACACTCATGACCAGCTGGCACACATCTACCAGTTAAATGTAGTTTAAAATAAAAACCAAATGTGTGCACTGTAAGACCACTCCAGGATGCAAACCAAAGCAGAGTAAACAAAACCATCAGAAGATGGACTGAAAAGCACAGTCAATGTACTGCAAGCAGCCTCCAGCTACTTGAATAGCTTCAGACTGAATTTTCGGTTTTAGTCTCTGAGAAGTCTCTCTCTTCTCCTTGAGCACATTTTCAAAGCCTTCCTCTCTTTCCTCAAGTGAAAGATGCCCATATCCTCATGCAGTGATGGCTCCCAGGCAGTGGCATGCAGAAGCCAAAGTTAGCTTCAGTGTTCTCCAGCTTCCTTGGCTCCAATATTGTGGTTGCTGCATCCCACCTCACATGCCAGATAACCTGCATTGAGACACCTACTATCATTACCTCTAGATAGGTGCCCTTCAAAGGAAATGAGTTTTCCTGACTTGAAGTTTGAAGCAGAGAGAACTGGGAAATCTACATAACTTACTAAACATCAAGTTATACAAAACATGTAAATTTGGATCAGCTAAGACTGTGAATTCTGTGTTTCCGAAGTAAGTATGAACAAAGTAAACATTTAAAATAAGTAAATTCATTGCTTATTTAAATCAATACACATGTTTTCACAAAGTAATAAACAGGAGGTATTTCACAGTTTGACCACCCCCCTCGCCCCCCAGTCAAGCTTCTGTTTACAGAGACTGAACAGAGAACTGGCAAAGGTTGCTCTGTGAAAGGGAGCACCTCCCAACATCTTGCTAAGGTTCACCTAATTGTACCGATACTCTTAAAAAAGACTCTTAAAATCACATCTCCAGCCTTTGCAAGCAGATCTAGTCAAATTCATAAACACGACCAGTTTGGCAGACTGAAGCAACCTCGAGAAGCACAGGCTGTTCCAGAACTGACCTCCATTAATAATTAGCCATAAATTGATATTTCCTCATGATGGGGAGAGGAGGGGGCTGGGGCATGTAGCTGAGTAACTACTTAGTAAAACCACTACAGCAGAGCAGAAGAGAGGTTGCCTTACTATACCCTTAACTCTTCTGCAAAATAAACAGCCCCCCTCACACTGCCCCCAGAAGCATAATCACCACGCTGATGGTGTGGTAGCAAAGTACCAACAGGCACAGCCTAGCCAGTGCCGGTCACCTCATAACCACGGTTACAGTTTAACTCAAGAAAACTTGTTTTCCAGGTTTCTTCAAGCCTCCATTGGTGAACGTCAGATCCAAACCCCCCCACCTTTCTCACAGGGCAGCTGGGCATCACGGGAGACTTTCTATAAGCTCAGCAACATCAAGCAAATGTACAACTTGACTATTACCACTTATGGAGTGTTTAGTTTACATTATATATCACACCGAAAACACCCTGAAGATGTCATTTTTCCCAGGTAAAAACATTGTTTCTTTCATGTTAGGCATCCGCCAGCTTTCCAAGTTATTCAGCAAATACAGAGCTGAATCAGTTGCCCTCTCTTTCCCGCCAGAAGAAACCTTATTACTGGTAGTAGCAGCACCTCTGTGTTATTGTTTATTTTGGATATGCAGCCGAACAAGCTGTACTGATGCGAGCACTTTCATACCCATGAACTGTTCACCCTGAGGAATTCCCTTACTCCAGCTGTATGATTCATAACAAAACACTGCCAATTGAGGCTTCTTGCAATTTATAAAGGAAAACACATCTATGGGAAATACAAGAGTTATATAAGCCCCAGAAATTCCACCACCAACCACTCTGAAAGCAACTCCTCCAGCAGATCTCTGACCAGTGGAGGGGAAGGGGCAAAGGAGGAAGCACTGAGGTGTTTCAAGTAACACAAGCCACATGAACTGTTTCCTTGGACCACCATGGAGGCAACTCTAGACAAGAACAGCACAGGCACACACACACACACACTCCACCACAGAGAAGACGGAGCCGCAGAGCAGCTCTGACACCAGCTCAACAAGGCAGCCAGCACGTGGATCTGTGGGGAGCAACCAGCGGCCCAGCATTTTAACGGCAAAAGCAACAATTACTATCTTTGATTAAAACACAGAAGATGTTTCATATCTTGGGAATTTTGGCCTATCATGCACCAAGAAAAATAAGCTCAGCTGACAGTAGCCTTTGCCCGACAGGAAGCCTCTGTCCGGCACAGATCAGTGGGGAAAGCTGAGGCAAGACATTGGTTCCAAGTTTGTAAACAGTCTTAATGGGAAGCAAATCATAAAATGTCCCAATTTTTGCAGTTTTAAGACCCAGTCACTACCCACCTACAGAAAAATGTTACAGTGCTGACTTTAGATCTGTGCAACAAAGGAGATATTTTAAATCACACACTACCAATGCTGCATTGAAATTGAAAATGTAAGTTCATTTCAGTGTGATGTGAACTAGCCTGAGTTGCACCACTGTCTCAATACTTGGAAGCAGAGCTTACGCCAAACACTGAACACAAACATATTTTACACAGAATATCAGTGAACTATGACTCAATGCTGTCGTTTGTACTAGTAGCAGTACAGAAGAATACAAACGGTGTTTTCACATTTCCAAAATCAAAACAAATATCAAAAGCTAAATCTTGTGATGCCAATATGACTGCAATTGTACTTAAAAAAGACAAATGGAACAATACTTCAAGTATTTATTTTTCTGCTGGGCAAGAAGCTGTTATGCAACTGAAAAGAAAGCACAAGCAGCACAGTATCAGCCACCAGCCCCAAATGAGAGCACACTCTCCAAATCAGAATGTGCCACCATCAACACAAACAGCACATTTTAACTAGCCAGGGCCCGCCCAACCTAATCTCTTCTTTTAAAAGACTAATACTTTTTGAACCTGAAAACAGTAGGCACAGTGAAATAAAAGTCACAAACAATGGTGTTTCAAGATCCCAAACCTTAAAGTTTTTAATGACAGACCGTGCTGAAGGATGTATTCAAACTAGTCCTGCTGTCTGTCACTCTTCAGTTCAATAGGAGGGATCAAAGTGAGTAGAGAGGTAGGACATAAAGCGTCTTCCATTGCTGCAAGTATATCCAAAAGGTTTTGCCATCTTCCCTAAATAAGAAATAAAATTTGATAGGAGGGGTTTAGCTCAAATTATGGTTTGTAAACCATCCAAACACCACTGTCTTTTTCATTTTTGTTTAAAATCCCCAACTTCCTTAACAAATATGCATGCTATTTTTCCATCCTATTTCCAACTCATTTTATTTTGATTTCATTGCTTAATCTTGCATTCTTAGTCAGCTGGGCTTTTGTTAGAATCAGAAGTGGACCAACCCAGCTACAAAATTTATTTAGAAGTTTCATTTTAGAATAGGCCTAGGCAATATCAAATGCAGCTCCTGTAAAAATAAATATCTAGATGGCTACAGCTATTTTCTTCATTGCTACTTCACCTTCACAGAATGGCTGGTGTGCCAGAGCATCTACGCATCCATGAAGGGGTCCTGCTCACATAAATTTGATCATCATGTCCTCTAAAGTACTCAAAGTGGAGAAGGTTCAAAGTTATCTTTCTCTCTCTCTTCTTGTAATAGGTTTTCAGCTGGTCAAAGCATGCATCAGTACAGCAATGCAAAATTACTGTTCTCCCAATGGGACTTGCACTTAAGCTTGCAACATCACACACACAAATAACCTGTTCAGCTCATCCAGTCTGACATGATGCAAAGATCTGCAAATCAGGATCTACTGTACCAAGACAGCACAGCTCCGGAGGGGTATAAAACTGCTTCCTCTGCACTGAGAATTACCCAGCAGCAAGTATCATTAGAGATAAAACTTCCCCCAAATACATGAAAAATCATACTCACTCTTCAAATAAGACTAACAAGAACTTGGTTATCAAGCAGTTAGTGAGTCACCAGGACAGCACACCCAGATCACACTCAAAGCCTTCTGTAACAAAAACACTGCAGTAAATTAGAACCTTAGCCTTCTGCATTTAATGGTAAAAGAATGAAGACAGCTAATCCAAACAACTTCTCTTGATTTTTTTTTCTGTGCAGTTTTCAGGTCAGTCACTTCATTTACATTCAACTTTCAAATATGCCCTTACTGAGGTAGATACACACATAAAGTACATGTTTGAAAGGTGTTTTTATATATGCATACACAGAATCAAAATTCAAAGACCTAATTATTAATTTTTAGAATACAAATTCCTTAAAATTATGGCTTTAATATTTTGCTTTTATATAACAGGTGGTTTTGTTTGATTGTAAGCAACCACATGATGAAGCTAGCACTGGTTGCTCATTGAGAACAGCTATAAATTAAACATGGCATACGTAGCACAATAAAGAACAAAGGGGGGGGAATAGAAACCTGAAAGAAGTAGTAAACAGTTAAAAACATGGATGAAGCAGGTTTTTCTATGGGCAAAATTCAGTGCATACTCTCCCATATAAAACTCAGCCTCTTAATTAATACTAACTGTAACAACCCATACTGTAATTTTCCCCACAGCCACCAGTGGTAAAATATTTGTCCCTCTCCCCTACCTGAGGGAGTTTATTTAACTGTATTCGATTCAACTATACAGAAAGGTATGCAAAAAGGAAGGTAAGATTACATGCAGCATACAGCCCCATCAGAGCGTAATGCTACAAACATGCATCAGTTTTTCCTCAGTTGTGTTCCCTTCCATATTTAATAATCTTTCCATTTATAGCATAAATAAACTAAAATTAAATGTTCACTTTTGGCTTAATCTTTAAAACAAAGTTTAGACATCTCGTCAAAGAGTTCTAGAAGGACATTCAGTCTCAAAGAGCACTTGTCACAGAGTTCACAAAATATTTACTGAGAAAAACTCCTGTGACGTCCTCTTGCGGGGCTCAGAGCTGATATGGTCAAATGAAGAAGTCAGCTCATAGAATCATTTCACAACTCAATTTTTAAAAAAATCATTTAGAACCTCACGAAAGCAATCCATTCTTCTTAAGCAGAACGCCAAATAATTTCTGGAATCACAAAATAAATTCGTATCGATAAACAAGGAAAGCAGAGACAGGTTTTTTTTGTCTCCTCTGAACAAAGCCTGTTACTTCTAAAGGACTTCACAAATAAGATCTCAAACACCAAAACTCCCCTATGAAACAGACTTAGGTGCTGAAAAATACCAAGATCTTGTGAGGGTCTCCTCTACTCTTAATAAATAGTTTAAAACTTAAAAAAACAAGCTGCAGAAAAAAACTTTTCAACTAAAACAACTAGATCGTAGACAAGCAATCAATTCTAATAGTAATAAAAAACCCACAGAAAAATTTGAAAGAAAAAGGGTAGGAAGTAGCAGACGGCTGAAGTTTCTAGGAAAACTAGACAAAGGTTTACACACCTCTTAAAACATAGGAGGAGGTTTACAAGGCAATGATACACATTAACAGCTTTTAAGTCAAAAAGGCATAAAGACACGTTACAAGAAACAAACAAAAAGCCTTCTGGAAATGGTGTGAGTTCCACCAGTTGTTGTGTACCAACACAGGCAAGAACTGCATAGTACAGAAAAGGGGAAAAAAATGTGGAATAAGGTAAAGGCTAACACACCTTTTGTAAACACCCACAAAGGACCAAAACAAAGTATTAAACAACAGAGACTGTGGAAACAGAAGGGAAGATATGTGCTTCCTACACATGGAAGAGTAAATGGCTAAAGTTCAGCTAAAATTGTGCATGCAGGTAATTTTTATGCATACCTGATACTAGTGGTTACTCTTACCTTCCAGAGGGAGCTTAAATGACCAGTAAAAGTTTCTTTGCTACCTTATAATAAGCTTTGTATCAATTATCAGTACTCAAGTTTGTTTTCTCTCCCCACTTCTGCATTTCTATGACAACCCTCTCATGCAGACCTTGAGCCTACACTAGCTCCTTTCTGTAGGCAGGCACTTCCTTCAGTTTACACCAGCAAGATACGGGAAAGGTTCAAATGTCATTACACATCCAAAGACCCTAGGGAGAAGACCTGGAAGGACTGGTCATACTAATAAAAGCATCAAGATAAGGTGAGCACACAAGTGAGGAAACCCATTTCCAAATCATGGTTCACCTTCTAACCAAGCGTCAAGTAAAACTGAAGTAAAACTCTCCTAAATTAACACAAAGCAAGTTCTCTCCAATACTGGACACCACTTGTCCCAAGGCAAGGCAACAGCCAAGCTTCAGCTTTGTGATAAAAATCTTGTCACACCCAGCAATTTAAATTCCTGTCAATCTCTGGATTCGAAGTTAAGTGTCCCTGTGACATAAAACCTGCTGCAGGACAAGACTGGAGTAACCTGAAGAAGCCCAGCCTTTAGCAATGAGAAGGATAAGATACACTCAGGTGGTTGGACTACAGAACGGTTTCTGACAGGGAAAGTGCCTGGAAGCATCTCAAACCTGTTTTAATTAGGATGTTAAGGGGACTCCACACAAGTATTAGGACCAGAGCTTTCTCATCCCTTAATTTTCCACCACTTATTCTGAACAGGTAGTTACTGTGGGGCTATATACATCCAGCAAGAAATATTGATACAAACATGAAGGGACTTTAATTTGAAAATAGCTGACATTTACACAAAAAGCAATAACCATATTTAATTTGTATCACGCTTTAAAAAGCACTAGAAGAGTCTTCTAGAATTGTTTGAAATGAATTTAGCAAGAAGGGAAAGTCACATGGGTTTAAGATTACTAATTTTAAGAAAATATTTTTTGATGAAGATATCTCCCATAGCATGCAGTATAAGAATCTGCACATAAGAATCCAATTACTTAAATACCGAGATAGGTGCTGTAGCTTTGGTCATACTAAAAAATATACAATACTTTTTATATTGGTTTTGTCTTCGGATATTTCACTGGGTCTTACTTTTTTGCTGTGTTTTAGAATTTGAACTTAACTTTTTTCTAGACTTAACCTATTATACCCAAATATTGTAGGGCACGATAGAGTTGGAGAAAAGGTCACAATTCCAAAAATTATCTAACTTTTCCTTAAAACACAAAGTGAAAAAGGCTGTACAAAAATATATATAATGCTGGGACTACTAAATATGTAACATTAACAATAGATAAATGTTCTGAAATGACACTGATTCCCAGTCACTGAAAATGACAAACAGAACTAGACTACTTGAACTGACTTGCAAAAAAACAAAAACCAACACTCCAACTATATAGTTCTTTCATTTTCAAGCAAAATTGCTAGAGATTAAGCCCCTTTGTTTAGAAAGTTACCCACCCTCAAAACTGACATGGAACATAAAGACACTGTATGAAAACATAAGACAATGTGAAAAAAACCTGCTAACTGTACAAAGATTATCCCCAATCTACATCTAAAAAACAAGACTCACAGCAATTCTTGCCAACTTTTCCAGTATTCGCTATACTGTAATAAAACAACTGAAGGCAGGGAGGGAAGAAAGGTCTTATGCAGTAGGAAACACTACACTAAAGCCACAGGCTAACACCAACTTTCATAACTACGTGTTGATCCTCTGCCCACCTGTCACTCAAAAGCCAGTGCCTCTGGAGAGAAACAGAGCTTCAGTTTCCCTAGTAAAATGTAAAGGAGGTCAGGGCTCTAAATGAAAACCCTCTATAGAGGGGGGCAGGGGTTAGGGTTACACAGGTAACAGGATCTTCCAGGCTTTATGCCTCACTGTAGGCTATTTCAGGTCAAATAGAGGGTGTTCGCTGCCTGTAGAAGTCAGGGTAACCCCACTGCTAACCCATTTCACAACACTAGCTATTAAAACTTGTTTTAAATACAGTTGATAACACCATGTAAGATGGATGCATGGCACACTCGTTGGCCAGATCTAATGCGTTCATCCTTGCTAATTTCTTCATATTTGGTATCAGAACTCTGGGCTGTGTGTGAAATAGTTTCAGATACCCAAAGACCCATTTCATACCTCACTCGAAAAACAATCTTCTCTTCCAAAACCTGGATTAAAAGAAATACATTATTTTCCACTCCCTCTCAGATTTTCAGTCAATAGATCTGAAGAAAAGTAATATTTCAGTGACTTAAGAATAGAGACGTTAACTTAGTAAAGCTCCTCAGCATCAAGCCCAACTCTTAACTCCCTTATTTTCAAAGGCAAGAAAATTTAATAGTTAGACTGGCTGAAAATAAGTATTTGATCAGCTGTGAGTTTGTATCATCCCTCTACAGGAGCTTCACAGTGACAGGGAGGAACACTAAGGATGTTTTCTGCATCAAATTAATCCCATGCCAAAAAGTCTGACATTCCCCTGGAGCAGCACTGTAACGTCATCAGGGAATTGAAGAATCTCAGAGAATATTAAAAGATACAAAGAAACTTTTGAGGTATGAAAGTTAGATACTATTTCCCAAAATTCAACAGCAAACGTGTAACTGAGGAGTGCTGGTATCACCACAAGGACATCCTACTTCCACGTTTCTTCTTCCCTCGATAGAGTATTGTCGGTTGATTATCAGGCCTGCTCTCCCAGATACATAATTCTGCTAAGCAACAGAGCAGTTTACCTCAGCTGTAACACTTCTGAATATGGAATGAAATACATATCCAGTGAAGCTAAGGGTTTTCTGATTAAAAAAAAAGGCAAAACAAACAAACAACAACAAAAAAAAAATCAGAGGCATAGGTGTTCTCTGCCTTTTTCCACAAAGTTCTGCGCAGGAAGCGATACCGCCCACAGTAACTGCTCTGTATGCACGCAGCAGTCGTATGCCTCAATACCCCACAGACCTCACATTGCAATAATAAAATTTAGCTCAACTAAAAGTAGTTCTCCTCCTGCATTTACCATTCCTCTGAAAAACATGTTCAGCCTCAAATGACAGTGTTGTGCCCGTTAGCAATGCTCTTCTTCCCCCACTCGCACACAAAAAAAAGCCAACAACAAAATTCCTGTTTCCAAAAGCACTGATTTGTCAAAAGGACCTTTGTTGCTATAATCAGCACACTGGCAGACTGGAAATTACAAGAGAATGTACACTGCTAAAAAGAAAACTATTCTAAAACCAAGCAGCATGCTGTCCCTTGAAATAGTACAGAGAGGTACATCCCTAAAAATACAAGCCTGGAGAAGCAGAGGCTCACATTCCGACACATTCATCCAGGTTGAGATTTTCACAAGAATTAAGTGTAGCTAAAATTCTGGTCTACCCAGGAGCTGGTAAGCTAACACACTGCCTCTAAAGCTGCTGCTCAGCCTCCCATCCGCTTCAACAGACTCAATCCAACCTTTTGAAAAATCACCTTCAAAACAAAATTTGCTTTGAAGCAACTGCTACAAACCAAAATCCACAACAAGCAAAGCTGCACACACAAATTCTAATATTTCTATCAGCTGTGTCAACTTCCGTAAGATGAGTTGAAAGCTCACTCTTCCTCCCCACACCCTGTCTTTGTCTCCGGCATCTCGTTATGCAGGAGACAGTCTCATTTCCCTGTTTCTGTGGGTAGCTGTTTGAAAGATAGGAGGGAGGAAACACGCAAATACAAAAAATAATGGAACAAAGAAAAATCACAGGCACCAGCAGAGACTCCTGGTCAGCGTCAGCTTCCCAAGCAAATTTTTAACGAAACTTTATTTCAGCTCATGGAACCCCTTTGATTACAAAGCGTCCTCAAACCCGGAAAACCCAAATTACAGCATCTAGCTAAATGTGTCTAAGAAAAAATAATTTCCAAGCACAACCATTGCCACACCCTCAGCAAGCAGCAAATCTCACGCTCCAACAGCAGTCCCCGGCAGTAAGTGCATTAGAAGAAAACACTACCCAAGTCCTTGTTTACACAATTATGACCACCACCGCACGCTACCATAAATGGTTCGCAGCAGCACAGATAAAGCAGTCACAGCTGTATCAGTTTTCTACCAGTAAGTCCATATTAACACCTTGCTCTATTTATCTGCGATCTCACCGTGCCACTTCATAATACTGTCTTGACCTATTTTCCAGATGCTTAATTAATCTCTGCTGGCTGCCACGCTTACTAGACAGCTAGCGTGTGAATTTTAAACTTAGTTTATGTAAACCTTTAGTAAATTAACCCTATTACAGACTTGTTATGTCAGAAAGTAAGCCCTCACACTCCAGCCAAGCTTTTCTATTTTCTGTTAAAATCAACGAGAGCATAAGCTGTTTGCAAATGCGGTAATGGAAGGTAACACCGGGGGGAGGAATCACCACAAACATGCATTGTTATCAACAACTGCAGCTTTACTTAATGTATTTGTTTCTAACGTTACTAACATAGTCACCACTTTCAGAGATACAAAGTAACTAAAATAAACGCGGTTACGTGCAAGAAGGAAGATGCAAAAACCTCAGAGCGCCACATAATTTCTGGGAAGACAAGCCTGGGAGGCTCAAAACAACTTCCCAAGTTAACAAAAGAGGAAATCGTCGCAGCTTTCCGCGCTGACATTTTAAGTCAGATGCAACAGTTAGTAACAAAAGTACAGCCTCAGCCTCAAAAGTATTTATAGATATGTAAGCACAAAGCCCTGGCGACTGTGGCTTTAGCGTAAATTAAAAAAAAAAAAAAGAAAATCATTATTTGCTACAGCATTAAACACATGCAAATGCATCTGCCAGTTTTATAATTGACACCATGATGAATCAAGCACCAGAACAAACCCAGCACAAGAACCCCTGCTGCAATCATTACGTTGAAGCCACCAGCAATACCCACAGCCCTACCGCCCTCCGTTTTTACATCACTAGTTCTTGGGAACTGACCAAATTTTAAAGCGACAACTTCCTTTCCAGTTGTTTGTATTTATCCTGGCCCCGCAGCACCATTTGCTCCCCCCGCCCCAGCACCAACTGCCTGCACAGC
>VXBZ01012448.1:553729-578853 GCA_013399135.1 Heliornis fulica
ATCTTCATAAAGAAGAAGAAATTGACACAAATGGGATACAGATTTTACTCTGGTATTTTCCTGTTTCTCCAAGTGCTGATTACATATTTATCAACATACCCTCAAAAGCCAGTCCTTGGAGATCAAATTACTAAGTAAAAAAAAACCCAAACAAAACAAAACCAAGAATAAAACCACCATGAAAATAAAAAAAAAAAACAAACCCCAAACCTAAAACCCAAATCCCCAAAAAACAAACCCAAAACCAAGCCAAACCCCAAAACCTACCACTCACACAAAAAAAAATCCCAACTAAACAAAAACACCACCACACTGGATTGATAGTGTGGTTCCATTCATCATTATGTGCCATATAAATATGGAAATCATCTTTTTATAGCCTGGCATGATGACAGCTATTTACTCGTGAATGTAAAAACAGTGTAAGTATTTTTATTTCAATGCATGAAACCTAACTATAAGTCATCAGACATTCTTCACCATTTAAAAGAATTTCTGTAGCAGATGCCAATTCATGTATTATACTAGAAACCAATAACTGTTTCACAGCAGGATACAAGTAGCTCTTCATTCATTTTTTATTAAATAGTTGTATCTATTACATGTGTGAAAGATTGCTTTAGCTGCTTATATAAGACTAAAGCCAGAATAGCATTCCACCCAGCAGATGATACTGAAAAGCACTACTTTAATTCAATAATTATGTCTTTAACTTTCATGCGTTTCAATTCCAAGCCCAAAGTATTATCTTTAATTAAAAACACCATAGGAAATTACTTAGTTATCCAGTCCTTTAATGGTCTGCTTTTTTGAAAAAGGCACTGAAAACTTAATTCTAAACTAATCACTGTCTGCAGCCTTTGCTCAAAGTGGTGCTTAGAAATGATCTGGTTAACTCATGTGTCTTAACTGGTTTGTTTTATATATCGAAGAAAAAAAAATCATCTCCTGGCTTTATTTCTGATCACAATGGCGTATCTTGATTGCAGCATTTTGGCCTTTTATCCTTTTCCTCTTTTATTCCAGTAAGCATACCTTTCAACAGTATCCTCAGAAATGCTTTCTGGTTAGCAGTCACGGTTCTGTTATTTCTAGCATCAATTGCATTTATATTATTTACTATGATTTTATATTGCCTTTCCTACTTTATTACACTCACTAAGTGATCGCAGAATCAAACTTACTCATTAAAACATCTTTGCAAAGTTCCTTTCTGAAAAATATTTTTCATTTGTTTTCTTTTCAGAGTATAATTTTTAAAGCTTGACATTTATTAGACAAACAATAATGAAGTTGTGAGGCTTCCAAAGTGATGTATTTTTGAGACCACTTTCTAACCTTTTAATTTAAATCTGAATTTGGAGTTAGTTTAAGACGACAAAGTGAAATCTATTTTTCATTCTAATCCTAAATCAATATTAGCTGAGATAATTATTTTATCTGAGCTAGAGAGCGTATATTTTACCATTAAAAGTAATCTGTGGCATGGACTATATTTAATGCTGCTTTAAAATTATTATTTTCAGTCCCCAGAAAACTCACAACATCCTACTTCTAGAAATCACAATATGACTATTTATTTATTTCCAAACACTATTAAATCATTTTGGTTTTACGTAGCCCTCTGCTGTACACTGGTCTTGTTTAGTTGAAGCCAGTTGGCATCTAGAAATTAGGTAGTTAACACATCCCCTAGAAGGTTTGGTTTAGACATCTGTAAAAAGGGTCTTCTACCTAAGAAACATCAAGACAGGCCTCAGAAGTAATTGAGGTGAAGTATATTGGAAATAAACCCATTATTTAAAAGCAGCAGTTTGATTATATTGCAATATGTTGACATTATGTATTAGAAATATTCACAAAATCACTACACTTTCATGAATCCTTCCCATTTAGTCTTAGTAGAAAAACAGGTTTAATCAGTATTTCCCAGAAAAGAATGGTAAACATTACAAAACTTGTGCAACTTAATCGAGGTGTTAATCAAAATAAAAGCTCTCCTAGCATTTTATTCTATAAGAGAACCTTACAAACATAATCCCATCCCTGGCACTTGAAATGTGCAAGCATTGCAAATTGTGGTTAAGTTTATTTAAAAAAAAAAAAAAAGCTGTTCCCTCTTCCACTGATAGTCACACCCCTGTTATTAAAGCTCTTGAAATGTATTTGTCTCATGAGGGCAACTGGTACATCCCATCCCACAGCAGGAAATGCTGCCTAACAATGCCTAAATACCAGTTTCTTACCAAACAGTGGCTCAGGGAACTGTGTTGCTGATAATCATGTATTCATCCCCTCGCTCTATTATCTGAAATGCTTCTTAGCAGTCTGGGAATGAATCCAACCAACAACAGTGGATGCGGGGAGCTGCACCCCACCATCATCTAGAAAACAGACAAAAAGAGAAGATGCTTATACCAGAGCTTAAGCTCATTTTTCTCTTCCTAGCTGCAAGACAATGGGTAGTAATAGTACCATTTTGCCACAGACTTTTCAGTATTTTTCAAGCTGTCCCCCTCAGTCACGGCATGAGAGGCATACAGTGACAGACTTTGCAGTCACCTGCAAAATTTCCGCTCACTGATGTTGTTTCAGTGCAGAGCTAAATGACCCATGGATTCATCTACAGTAGCTGTGGTGTTGCCTTATGTCCTTGATGGTCCAGTGACATGGCAGGACTGAAAATCAGCCAAGTAATCAAAGAGAAACAATGGAAAAATCTTCCCATTTTCACCCAAACAGAAAGCTTTATAGTAAATTCACTTTCCAATTAAGGGAAATCACAGTTCCCTGTAGTGATCTGTCAGGAAGTACAAAATCAGCTGTACCATCTGCAAAATTTTTAATTTCTTTGAATGAGATTATACAAAACTTAACAGTTAGCTCAGCCAACACTGTAGAATTTTACCACTGTTAAATTTAATCACATTTAATCATTTTTCATCCTTTATTAGGAACACACTTCTTGGCTGCATGATTATTTTTGCTTTTCCAGAGCTCTCCCTCCCACATGCTCACAGGTTAAGACCCTTCCCTTTCTCCTCACACCCTGTAATTCTGATTGAGTCAAGGAACTGAGGTTAATACATCGCAGCATAGTTTTGTGCCACTGCCATCACAGCCTCCAGTACAGAGGTGTGCCAGGACATGCACTGTACTCCAAGCCCCTGTAGCTGCTGGAATGGACCCTGAAGGGGTGTCGGACAGAAGCGAACTGGAATAGTTCTCATCTTTCACACACACACCCCCCAACTCATCTCCTGATTTAGCTTTAAGAATGGGAAGGCTGTAAAGGTACCATTTAGTCATCTCCATTCCCCACTGTTCTCTTCCAAGCAGCATTCTGGTTTGTCTTTTCCTGCAGGCTTTCGAAAAAAACTACGATATTCAACTGATTTTCTATTAAAGGGCATTTTAATCTCAGAGTTAAATTTCTGTTATAATTAAGTTTTATTTTGGTTTGGTCTGGGGACATGACAGTGGCTAACCCAAATCTCTTTTATAGATCATATTAGATGAATCACAGATGAAGATGCTAAGTTTCCCAGGTCATTCAAGGTGAAATAGAATTTGAGACCTAATACCTACTTACAGAAGAAACAATACTTACATGACTATTGAACAAATATTTGCAAAAAGTTCTAAGTAACTAATTGCATTGCAGAAGGAGTAGTAGTAAAAACAGAGACACTCTTCCGGATTTTGTGCTATGTGCATCATCAAATACAAAGCTTTGCCCTGACATGTACAAAGCATTGTATAACTGAAATCCCAGTCCTGATGAAACACAGATTACCACCCACTTAAATGCCCAATTCCTCCCATGCCTTTTTGCATATCCCCCCCCCCCAACTCCCCCCCTCAAGCTGCCTGAGCCATCTTAGCTATAGTCCTGAAGTGTGTCTTCGTTTCTGTGTTTCCAATTTAGCATGTTTTACTTTGTGTTTCTTGGGGGATGGGGCCGGGAATCAAGAAAATCTTATTCTAGTGATATTTTTTTCTGTTTTTTTTTCTTTCCTATTCCTGAAGAATAGCATATTCTCTAATTTAAAGAGGTTTGAATTTAAGATAAAGAACACTAGTGAAAAAACATATACATTAAAGTTTTCAGGTTTACACTACACATTATTTAAAAAAAATCTTGAGTGGATCAAGCAGCTAAAATTACGTTGTGCTAATGGTACTTCAAATCCTGATTTTACAGAAGAAAAAGAGCCACAGCTTTGCAATGTAATGAAAAAGAAGAGGAAAAAAATTAAAGGTTGGCCAGAAATATGAACAGCATAGGTTTTTGATGAAGAGAATGCTGCAGGAACCATCTCATCTCCATAAGTAAGTGTTTACCCATCCTTGTTAGCAGAGATATATGCCCATTTGTCCTATAATTTAACATTAGAAGGCCAAATTAAAAAGATGTAATACATCATATGCTGAACAAAACAGAATTATCCATATAAAAGTTTATTATCAAAAAGACTCTTAAGAGAATGCCAACATTGGTTTGAACAGACTCCAGGTGTTACTCTGCTTACTATTTGGAAAGTTACAAGTTAATTCAGCGGCACTGGCACAAAGTATGATAGAAAACTGGAACAAGAGCAATAAACTTTGACAGAAAGAAGACATTAATAGGAGCAATCGATGACAAAATAAACTGTAGTTCTAAGCAATGGCTAATCAAACCTAAGAGGATTTACCTAATTCATCCTGTGATGCCAGCTATCCAGATTGCTTTTCTGTCCAATCCATATTGTAACTACTCATTATCTACTCTTAGCTTTCTAGAAACACGTGACATATCACGTAACAACCTAAACAATATTACCTATTTTTCAACTGGTTTACTGTACTACTGTGTGAGTAGTTGGCTAATGCAAAAACAGTTTCAAAGCTCTAAACTGTTTGGAATCTGTTTCTCTTTTAAAATCACAAACCAAATAACAGTAAACATGAATTATTTGGACAGCAGCATTTGCCTTTAGGAGGGAACCTCTTTTTAAAAAAGAAACTGGAAAAAGAACTTTATGTCTGCATACTTCACGTTTGGGTTAGACTTCATCAAAGAAAACGTACAGGCTAACAAGGAATGTATTGTCAAAGAAAACTGAACGGTTACAGTTTAAAGGCTGCTCTAATTGATAAATTTAAAATATCTGACAAAGAAGCTTCAGAATGTGGCAGCTGTGTGTCATGTATAGTTTTACTGTCTAAGTAAAGCAAACATATGAAGAGATTAAAAACATAGATTAAGTGTTTTATAAGCTACTGCTAGCCTACACTAGCCAGCTGAAGGCTTTAAATAATTTAATCCCTTCAGCAACTGCCAGTCCCAACTGCAGCACTGAAACAAGGTCTGAATTCAGTTTGAAACCCAACAGGTGCAGTCTAATACTGCCTCCTTAATTCAGCTACTGATCTATGTTTATGCTTGTAGAGGACAGCATATTTTTAAATTCACCATGGCATTAATTAAATTAGTCTAAGTGCCTCTTGTTTTATCCCACCTTCTACTATCAAATTTACCTCAGACAGTACTCTGTTTCTTTCCCCTCCCCTCCAGAAATGCTCATCGTGCCAGATGGAAGACAGAGTTCTCAAAAAGATTTTTAAAACAGATTGTTCTTTATATATAGCTTATATAAAAATACAAAATAAACCTGGGAAACTGAACAATATATAACATTTAATATTGATTTTATGAACTTGAATTTTAATATTTCAAAGTGGAAGGAGGTATATAAAGTTAACGGCAAGCAAAGCCTCTAATGGCATATCACCAGTCTTCTTTGGATAATGCTGGCAATTTAAATTGTTCCTGATACAAATAAGCTATTTCTCATTTTTATATGCTAATCAGTTTTACTAACATTTGCTGGTGGCACAAACTAATGCATATTGCCAAAAGTAATAATTCACCAGAAAACAGCACAACACCACTACAAAGCTTCTACCAACAGTAACAGGGACGGGGTTTGCCCGCCACACACACCCCCACCCCATCCCCCTTTCAAGTGGAGGACAGTTTAATAAAGTACAGGGAAATGCTGCTCAGTATACCACTTCCCACAGCTGTTTAAAGGCTAAACTATATTTTTCTACAATCACAGGACAAGAGAAGATGAAACCTCCAAACACATTACTACTTGCTCTCTGCCAACACAGCTGGAAGATGAGACAATTCCAGGCATGACTTTCTTTCCTTTTCTTGCAGCCTGGGGCATGCTCATACTTGGGTACATATGGGAAGTTCTCTCTCTCTCAAGCAATTAAGTATCATGTTTGGCATATGCAAATGAGGGGATAGCATCTTTTAATGCAACCTTAATGCAAAATTTTCTCATGCTAAAGGAGTAAGGTACTGGAATAATGAAGCCATCTTAAATAGGAGATCATAATTCTATCATTCAATCAATCCTATATGCCATGCAAATGACATGCAGGCTTATGAAAATGAAAACAAAGTAAATGTTCACTAACCCAAAATATTTTCCTAAATTCCAAGCTGCTCAAGATAGCTAAAAATTGTAGATTGTAATCCATTAAAATACTATCATGTGACTACAAGAAAAACTCCAGTGCGAAAGTAGATTTGAATTTCCAATAATTCTATCAGAATGTGGGTGAAAAATACCCTTAAAGATATTAAAAGTATTTTTAAAACCAGACAGAATATGATTAATTCCATTGTTCTGATATATACTAAATACAACTTTATTAACCAACAACTATCTTTTAAAGTGAAATAATTATTATCTATATATAGATATCTATATCTATACCTAATACCATATATTATCTATTTTAAAACAATATATTGAATTGCACGTTTTTGTTTCATAGTAATCTTGATGTCATGCAGTTTTATTGCCATTTAGTGTCTTCTCTGATAGCACTTGTACTTCAAACACAAAGATTGTTTGGAGCACAGAGAGCAACCAAAAGTGAACTCAGAGCTACTGTTACAGCTCTGCAAGTTATTTTACACAAACCTGAAATTCAGATTTCAAGGTTCAAAACCATCTATTCTGGTATTACAACTTTTGAAAGAAAAAGGTCAGGAGGGCAGAACACTTCAAAAAATACAGACTACAGGAAGGTTCAGTCAGCAACAGTATCTGTATTCTATTATAGTAACAGGTTTAATTGAGACATGGCTATATACCAAATAACTTACAATGTTTACGGTATAGCATTTTAGTCCTGGAAGAATGTATTTGCATGAACAACTTTTAGTCACATGAATAAATCGCTGCCTAAGAATTCCTAGTGTAATCTTCTGGGATTAAATGTTTGCGAAGTCAGACCTTTGTTAAGTATTTAATAAACATGATACTAAGTGGTAGCTCTTATACCACCCAATACACAAAAGACAGGCAGAGTCTCACTTCTCAATGAAAGCACTGTTTCAAATCCCTCTTTCTTTCTGTTAAGCCACTTCTGCTTTTTTATTGTTGTTGATTTGTCTGAAGATGAGTTCTGATACAAGACAGAAAGCAATAGCACATGCTAGTGACAGGCATGATCCCAAAAGACACAGCCCAATTTTTCTAAAAGTTCTGCCAACATACAGTATTACTAATGTGCAATGTTTCTGATATTCAGGTGCTGGGAAAAGTCTCAGGAGGCTACCAAGCCATAATGGCATTGAAAAATATCCAAACCAGCTCCCACACATGTTATTTTGCTATACTGCATAATAATGTAAGTATCCTTTAATTCTATCTAATGTTTTATTATCTAATCTGGAATCATTTAGCAGAAGCAAGGTCCTTTTAGCTTTTATATACCCTTGCATGAGCAACAATTGGTCTATTGGTCAATCTTCAGTCTTTATTTGGAAGGCATCAAAGCCTGAGGATTTGGGGTTACAGTGCTAGGAACGCCCTGCCCACTGTTGTACTATATCTTTCCTGGAGGCATTTGTCAGTATTTTGGACTGTAAAAATTTCTAGGGGAGCAGTCTTCTCAAGATTTTGATTTGACAGATTTTGCCACAAACTGAAGGGCAGCTCCAAATTGGAAGAAAATTTTTCCCTTTGTACAGCATCTTTGAATTTTCCAAGTCTGTAAATAATGTTTCAAACATACATTCATATATTTTGGTAGACAGAATTTGGCAGGGAAGCAAAGTGTAGAGAAATCCAGCCCTGCCCTGCTTGTGCCAGTGCGAACTTGATCGCTAGCTCCTTAAAGTGAATACTGAAGTCTCAAGTGTCCACTATACCTCCGCAAAAAGAGTACTTATTAGACAGGCGAATTAATAGCCTTGTTTTATGAACACTGGAAATAAGATTAGTAATTCACTTCCTATTCTGTTTGGGTTCCATCCTATGCCCAGTCACCACATGACTATCTTCATCTGGTCAAGTAAATAATAGGACTAACATTTGTAACCTGCAGTTTCTTTACCCACCCGCTCCAGAGGAGGGAAAGTTAATGTTAAAAGAATACCTCTTTCCCCCGGCGTTGTCAAGTGACTGTAAGTAATACGTCGTAAGTGATACACAGAAGTAGTGGTCTACATCCAGAACTGCAATACCGTAACAAAAAGGTATTACACCAAAGATTAACCCAAGATGTGCAGCTCTGCATGTTAGCATGGCCCTGGAACCTATATATAACTCCTAGTCATCATTAATAGATGTATGACACAGCACTCGCAGGATATGCATTTGCTCATTAGATTTTCTTTGGGAATGAAGTATCGTTGATTATATGAGCTAACTCTCCCCATAAAAACCCTTACTGTTTCCTATTACCATGACACATCACCAGACAGTCACTACATATATAATTTTCAGTAGCTGACTAGCATAGCAATCACTCTATATGAACACGTGTGGCCACTCTGACTCTCTCGTGAGACCCATCCCTTAGTGGCCACGGGCTTTTTTTGAGTGCTCTGCTCTCAGTTCAGCCAAGCCCACGTACCACACAGCCAACAGCAAAGCCCTGATAAGAAACTGGCACAGAGAGAATTTTTTTCTGAAATAAGTCTTGGTCACTTGTAAACTGTAAGGAAAACTTCAAATACTTAAAATGTAATTTAATAAGTACCCTTACTATTATTAGCAGTTAGGAGAATTATTTTCCCCTTCTCCCCCCATTTTTCCCCTCAAGCTCCTTTTCTAATATTTCCTTTTCAGCATTTGTACTAAATTCTATTTCAAGTTGTGTATGCAGGGTTTTAATTATCTTCTATTTTGGGGCATTAAAACATTCTGAATCATCCCACCTTCTGGGAGATTAGTAAATCCAATGATTACCAACAAAAACACTGCTGAATGCTTATTATCCATGTTAATTATGCAATTTAAAAATATGCTGGAGCCATCAGCAGGACACTTCCATTTCATGGTTGAATAAAATTAAAAAAAAAAAAAATCTCTCCAAATTGCTCTAAAGCAATTACTTTAAAACTTGTTTTTCAGAACTAATCTTTCTCCTGCACCTACATGCTGGTACAATAAAACCTGTGCATAGGGGTCAGTGGATGTAGCAGTCCATGTAGAAATCATTCAAGTAGATCCAAAGGTTTGTCTTGGACACCCCACTAAGCCTGGTACTGATTTTTTTCCTGACCACATGTACTTTGAGTGGAAAACATTTTGTTTCTCCCTAAGCTTTTTAAACACAACGGTGTTGCCACATGTATTAGCATCCTGACACTCCTCCTCTTTCAGTATTTAAAAAAAAAATTCATGATCTTTAAGATAATTTTTAATACAATAAAGCTTAGGACCATCAATAATTCAGAGTCTTTAGACTGACTCCTCATCTTTCATGCACTTCTGTGCTTCAACCTTTATTTTTCTTCAGTTTTTCAATCTTCACACAGAGTGCCTATATATCACTTTATCTGGTCAGAGTCTGAAATTAGCTGACTAAGCTGGTGAGGAAACCCAGCAGCATATGGAAGAGTAGCCTGGGATATAGCCCTTTCCTAACTGGTATTATTAGCAACGCAGTCCAAGTACCCACTGAAATATTTTTCCTCTCAGGTCTTTCAAGCTGGTCTTAAATTTATATATGCGCCCATGCTTCATCACCATGGCAAATTAAACTACTCCAAAACCTTCCAAAATCTTTCATTTCTGGGATCCATTTGTGACACCTGTGGAACAAGTATGGTATACAGTAGTTTGCCAAAACAAGTAATTTTTAAATTAGCTAGCCAAACAAGTACCATTACATGAAGATCTGACAACAGATATCTGAGGTTGCCATTATCAGAACATTTAACTACTATAAACAAAGACACATTCAAAGAACACAGGATTTCAGTGGACAATGCACCTAGAGGTACACCTGTATTACGCAACTTGCAAGGCTTGCTTGGCTTTTTATGGATTCTGAAGGATTTTCAAGAGGACTTTCAAATGGAAGCCACCACAGAACAGAATCTACACAAACCCTGCAAGTAGGATTCTTCCAAGAAATGGCATACGCAGAAAGCCTGTCAGTGCCTTGCAATTCCAGCTACAGTCTCTGCCCATCCTACCAGCAAATATAACATGGATGTTAACATAAAAAAAGGGCTCAGGGGAACAGAGCAGATAAATGGTAGTCAGCTGTATGTGACACAAATGAATGGGACGGGGATTACTGTTAAAGGGGCCTGTAATATATATTTGTATACATATTTTTATACATACATGTATATAAATATACACACGCTTTCAAATACGAAAAAAGGACGAATATATAAGCTTCAGACTTTCTATTTTCAGGTGCATTGACGTCTGCTGTACAGACACAAAAAGCCAAAAAGATTAGACAAACAACTATATGGAACATATGACTTAATATGAAAGAATTGTGTCTGTTGCCAGTCTCTTGGGGCTTTCATTTGGGACTAACTGAAAAGGTTTCTGCTTCCTATATATTTCCAGCCAAATGTAAAAGCTGTGACTTCAGCAGACCGCTTCAACTATCACAACAGTGCAAGTGCAAGGTCCTGCATCTGGATTGGGGCAATCCTAGGCACAACTACAGACTGGGCAGAGAGTGGCTCCAGAGCAGCCCTAAGGAGAAGGACTTGGGAGTGCTGGTGGATGAGAGGCTCATCACGAGCCGACAATGTGCTTTTGCGGCCCAGAAGGCCAACCGCATCCTGGGCCGCATCAAGAGAAGCGTGGCCAGCAGGTCGAGGGAGGTGATTCTCCCCCTCTACTCTGCCCTCGTGAGACCTCACCTGGAGTACTGTGTCCAGTTCTAGAACCCCCAACATAAGAAGAACATGGACCAGTTGGAGAGGGTCCAGAGGAGGGCCACAAAGATGATAAAGGGGCTGGAGCACCTTTCCTATGAGGACAGGCTGAGAGAGTTGGGACTGTTCAGCCTGGAGAAGAGGAGGCTCCGGGGCGACCTTATAGCAGTCTTCCAGTACCTCAAGGGGGCCTACAAGAAAGATGGGGAGAGGCTGTTCAGTAGGGCCTGTTGTGACAGGACAAGGGGTAATGGTTTCAAAATAGAGGGAGGGAGATTTAGATTGGATATAAGGGAAAATGTTCTTTACTGTAAGAGTGGTGGAGCACTGGAACAGGTTGCCCAGGGAGGTGGTGGATGCCCCATCCCTGGAGACGTTCAAGGCCAGGTTGGATGAGGCCCTGAGCAACCTGATCTAGTTGGGGGTGTCCCTGCTTCTTGCAGAGGGATTGGACTAGAAGACCTCTGGGAGTCTCTTCCAACTCTAATCATTCTGTGATTCTGTAACAGTACCCATTTAAAGCAGCATAGTTTTATCCTTCACTGGGTCACTGTGCACCTTTCTGCGGTTAGCACAGACACCAGTGCTCCATGGAGAAATTTCTCCATATAAAATAGAGAAATTACTCTTCCCAGTCCAGCCTGGGAATGACTCTGCTCGACTTTCAGTATCAGGCTTGACAGGTGAGAGACTGCCATTTGGTAAAGCCACCCACTCATCATCTCCATGCAGGCTCAGGTCAGTCAATGAGCAGCATTTCTACTCTGTCTTACCCAAAGCACAGAAAAGTAATGTAAAATACGAATAAATATTTTACAGATCCCTTAAGCACTTTCTTTACATTAGCATTTCCATCCCCATTTACTTTTCTTGGTTACTTGGAAAAAAAAAAAAAAAGGGAATTTTCAGTCTGGAGCCACTGTGTATGTAGATGCCAGACACACCCCAGTGACTTGTTTTCATGGGAGCCATGCAGTAGTCCTTGTGTTGCCTCAGTAACAACTCCCACACTAGTATACTTGAGGAAACCAGGGCACAATTTAATGAGTACCATGGCACGTACTCTGTAGTCCTAAAGCTACTTCAGTAGTGTTTGGGAGGAGGCTGTTTACTTCCTTACCTTGACATTTTCAAAGAGAATATAAAGAAGACACTGTCACCCATGACATGCAAATCCCAGTGCTGTGCAGAGCAATGTGACACAGTTACAAGCGCAGATTATACCAAAGAAATGACCAGAGTAGGTGTATTGGGTTTGGAGTTTTTTCAAACAATTTTTAAAAATCCTTTCTGAATTAAATTTATTACATCAAATGTTCTGTAAGGAAGAAAAGGCAGAGATGATAAATTGAGGGGGCTGGGGTGTGCATGTGTGGATCGTACGAGCCTTTAGAAAGAATAGTAACGGTTCTGCAAGGAAAATAGCCCAGCTATTCCCGAGACTATTGAAGTTTTACAGTTTCCAAACCACACTCTGGATTTTATACGCTGTCGTACCACTGGAGCTAGTTAGCCTATAGTTACAAAGAACTGGTGAGACACAAGCACACCACCAGTAGCAGAGACAGCAATGACAGAAGTAGGACAGTTGCTTTACAAGTAGTAGAGATGGGTGTGACAGGATTCTCAGAAGGTGGTAAGGAAAGTTTAAGCAAGCAAGAACACAAGCTAACGAGTCGTTTACCTTTTTGCTCTTTGTAATGGGAATCTTATTTATAACGGCTGTTTACTCCTCCTCCTGCTCAAACAGCTTAGAGGTGCCATACCAGTCTGGACTGAATACCTTTCTCTCACTGCCCACCCCACCCCCTTTTTTTCATTTTCCCCCTCCTTTTTTTCTTTTCTGCTCAGGCAACAGGCAGAGGATGCAGGTCAAAGCACCAATTCAATAATGCTTTTGGTTTAGTTTTGGGTTTTTTTCCAAAGACAGTAATTTCCTAAAAGGATTTGAACAGGCAATAGTTGTCAAAAATACAATGTGCTCCAACAACTACAGCACCTCTTCACATATTTTACTATAAAAATAGTGATTGTTAAGGACAACAGGACATTATTCTTGCAGTTAGGGGACAAATGCAAAATTGTACAAGATCTAATATGCAAATAAACAGCATTTCACTCCAAACAAGGTGGTAACCTCAAATACATTGCAACCCCATCTTGCAGTCAAAGAGCTCTGCAAATTGCCACAAGTCATTCCCCAACACAGTCCACTAGTAAGTTCTTTGTGAGCTTTCCAGTTAAATTCCATGGGATCAAAATTTAATCCAGAGACAAGGATAACCAACAGAGAAGAAATAAGGCCCCAAGAGTTGCTATGAAATAATAGCCATGAAGAAAGCACAAACTTTCCAGATGGGTTGGTTTGGACTTTTTCTTCCTTTAGTAACGGTGAACCCAACTCTGGCTGTTGTTTATTTTTACAGTATTTTTCAAATTATACTCCAATTTTGAGCATTTATTACTCTTGAATTAGAGATGGATTTGACTGTGAAACATCAGTGCCTCAAGAGAGGCTTCTAAATAAAAAAATTTTGCTTTGTAATTTTTATTTACAAAATTAGCTAAAGAGACTAGTGGTGGGTGCAATTACTCTTTCCCACAATAATAACTTTGTAAACTGCTGATGCTCCCTCCAAGCACTTGGTATATTCTTTAGCTGAAACCTATGGCAGGTTTTACTCTTGGACACGATGACACTGCATTCTAAATGTTATTTCAGGCATTATTTTTGGTATGTGCCCTTTTTTTAACAGAAAAAACTGCATTGGTCTGTAATAAAAAAAAAAGTTATTCAGAAGGCCAACTAACGAGATCTACTTTTTACTCCAAATAAAAAAAATTTGACAACTCCTGTACAGGTTATTCTACAGTTATTTACAAGTACTAGTCACAGAAAAGTAACATCAACATTTCTCTGATCTGTATCATTTTACAAGTGTCTACATATTTAGTCTTATTATTATTCTCAGAATAGAACAGGAAAAATGTATTTATTCAATACCTTTCTAAATTACAAAAGAAAGAACTTTAACTAAATCCCACATATTCAGACAATCATTTGTGAACTCAGAAAAAAAATACTATTTCTAAAGTAAAAGGTAAATTAGTTTCTTTCAAAACAACTGCTTGTGTTTCATTCCTCCTCTTCACATAATTGGAATTTCTCAATCATTTGTTGTTCACTGTCACTCATGTTTTACTGAAATAGATGGCAATGCTACCAGAAAGCTGTCAGATGGCTCTTAGACAACATGCAATATCACCTTAGAATCGTGTGACTTATGTCCTCAGTTTGTAACAGTTTATTTTCTATAACCCTGTGTCAAGTAACACATATATAAGAAAAACATATAAGCAATGCTCTGCGTATATAGAAACAACAGCATCGGTTCAAATAGCTCTTATGGTCTGCCTGAACTAAAATGTGATTTAACATTATGAAATATTTTTAACAGATTTAGTTAAAAAATAAAGTATGTATTACCGGATTCAGGGCAATTTGTCTTTTTATCAACACCATTTGTCTGGGTTTTATAAGGGCTTATGTTGTTACCATCATGTGTGTTTAAGGCCTCCCTTTTAATATGAAATAAATACACAAATCAGCAAGAAATACATACATCTGGGAAAGATAAACAGCAGTTGTTTCCTCAGTTTTATACATGCATGTAGATACACTTACAGGCATTTTAAAAAGCTGTACAGACATTTACAATGTGTTTAACCTAACTAGCTAGTTCTCTGATAGTGCTTCTTTTTTAATATTGACAGATACTCAAACTTGTATGTGTAAAGGAGAATAAAACAAGCCTTATCGCTCCTTAATCCATTTCATTCTTCTGAGGATTTTGAAATTATTATGAAATATATTTTTTGAAAATATTATGAAATATATTTTCAAAATTTGTCACGATTAACGGTCATTTCCCACTACATTTAAAACACATTTTTCCTCATTACCTCTTAGTATTAACTTACATTTACAACATTTTCACTTTTCTGGCACATATAGCAGTGCTTTCTCCTACAGACTTGAGTATGTTCAGAAAAGAAGAGATATGTACCGATCTGGTAAATAGCATAGGCACAGTTCTCTCACACTGGTAAGTGGTACAGGCAGCTAGCTTCTAAAGAAATGCAGAAAAGATCATGAATTTATAAACATATGAATTCTCCGAGTAGGCTTGAAAGGAAGAGTAGCGAAAGTAAGGGATAGGATGTATGATGAAATCCAGCAGATAATTGTAATAAAAGGGTACTGTGTGTCATACAGCAAAGGAAGAAACAAAAAGCAAAGTGGAAGCACAAGGATACTGCTGGGAAAAAAAAAAGCACATTGAGCTAGGTAACATACACAATGCATTAAGACTTCTAAATACTCAAACGCAACCAGACAAACCTGCTGCCTTTCAGCTTTTCCAAACACAATTACATCCTTTGATGAGCAAAGAACTTACAAGACATTATTATGTGCCACCCTTCAATCTTACACATATGCAGTCATTAGTTACCTTATCGTACTCCCTAGACATTTGTCATCAGTACGTGAACTAAGTAGCAAGCTATCACATGCTTTTCAACAAGACTTGTATACCCCTCCACAATACCATTGATGTTGCTGATAGTTTCCATGCTGCTGCCATGCCCTCACCAGCACCTAGACAAACAGAGCTCCCTGGCTCTGAGATCCAAGACATACAGGACCACAGTATACTGTGTGACTTGAGGTGGCACCCAAAAGGAACTAAGGGATAGCTTCTCTGCTCATCTGGGGGTGGAACATGGGATATAGGAGGACCCTGAAATTTATTTCTTAGTAGTAACAAAGTTAACATAAGGGTAGTCGGTAACAAAACCTAGAAATGGATTCTGTTCTTCCTAATTACTGCGATAGAGACCTGTTGCATGCATGCAATATTTCAGCAAGGAGACAGAAATGAGACTTTGAGAAGCTGTTTTAGAGCTAAAGTGCAAAAAAGCATTAACAACAACTTCGTCAGACTGCATTGAATGAGATCCACAGACTGAAGTGGTTCTATTCCGACAGACCAGGGATTCTCACATAGGCTATATTTCACGCAGGAACACAAACACATACTGCAGGAAGCACATTCTGATGTTTAAACCACAGTAGGTCCAAAGCTTTTTATATGTATACAGTTTTGTGAGAGAGTTTCCTGGTAGTTTTAGTATCCAAGCAATAGTCCAAAGGCCTGTTTCTACCATTCTGTGAAAACAGTTACTGCTCAATTGTTTCATATCTGTTAGCAATATGGCGATAACTGGGAAAGCCACAGTTGTTGCAATAGGCACTTGGATTTAAAAGGTAATTAGCACTGACAATATACCTAAACCTAATGTCATCTCTGAGTGGATGGCATTCCAAAACTATGCTGAGATACATAAATCCTTCTGTGTTTGTAATTTCTAACGAACTATAGAAATAAAAAGGAAAGTTGTGGGATCATAGTATCATAGAATCATAGAATCATAGAATTAAGGTTGGAAGAGACTGTTAAGATCATCCAGTCCAACCATTAACCTACCGCCAACAAGTCCACCGCTAGACCATGTCCTCAAACACCGCATATACCTGTCTTTTAAATACCTCCATTCACTATTGATCAAATCTGCATTGAAATTCTAGTTTTCATAGAGTGGAATGGATGCATACTTCACATACACACCAGGTCTTGTTCTGCTGTTTCAAGGAACAAAACCAGGAGAAACTACCACAACAAGAGTGGCAATGGAAAGACTGAATGATGAGAAATTAAGGCAGATCATTTCTGGTCAATGAGTAAACAAATACAATAAAAATCCATGGCACACTTTTTTTTTTATAAATCACTGGAGGATCATTACGATCTGGGTAATTTTATATATACATACACTCACACAATTGAATTATAGTAATATATGAAAAGAACAGTTTCATGGTCTGTCTTGTAGCTCAACATTGAGAGTGTCACCCACTTTGCTGTATAGCAACAGCAAATCACAAACAGTATGCGATAGTATGTACTTTAATCTGGGAGGAATTTTCCTCAGGAATTGTCCCCAGACAGTCTTTGGAAAGTTACTATGTGGAACAAGAACTAATATATAAGCATGACATTCCCTTTGTGCCTCATTGCTTTCCATATGCTAATAAAATTAAGTGCCTCTTGTTCCAGAGTAAACACTTTTCCATGTATTATCACTTAAAAACTGTCAAAATAATACAAGGAAAAATAATCCCAGACACAAATGAATGAATGTAACATGAAATTAAGTATAATATAAGGCTCAAGTGCAATCAATGCGTAATTAGAGGTAACACTTTTCAGGCTGTTCACCAGAATATTTTTTCTTGTATTTAGGCTGAGATGCCTCTTTTAACTGAGATTTCAAAGTGCAGTGTTATATTAGTTCAGAACTAAAAAAACAAGGCAAATTCTACCATAGCATGTAGTAGTTGAGCTGAGGTACTATGACTGACATTATAATGCAGCAATTTGACTAGGAGCTTAACTAATAAAGACAATGTAAAAGCACCTCATTTGCTTTGTGTGCCTATTAATGTAACAACAACAACAACAAAAAAAAGAAAGCAGCACATGCTAGGAGTTGGAATCACTATTTTTACTAGGGAAAACAGCCCTGTCAACATGAAGCCCAACTTGTTATGGAAAAGGACCCTGGCATTGTCAGTCAACATGAAGTGCAAATTTAAGTGTCTGCTTGTCTGAACTGATCACCATGGTACCCAGATGCTTTATAGATAAATATGAAAATATAATCCTTAATTCAAAGAGCACGCAATCTGCCAAGGTAAATTTACACAGGAATAAACTCAAAAGGAGTTGTTACTGCAAATGCAGTGTGCAGGTCTAAGTAGAATAGGCAACATCACCAGTATAGCAGATTTGCAGAGAGGTCAGAAATATTAGTTACTTCTTCAAAATAAACTTTGATAACCACAAACTCTGCCAGTAGCTGCATTGTAGACAGAGTGTAGTGGGACACAAAGCAAAGTCACAATAGGTTTTGAAGTTGAACAGAGGAATATTTTGTGGATCACGGTATACACCATGAATGTGGAAGGAAGGAGTGATTGCTATTCCAGCACCAAGAAGGAATTGACATTTCCAAGATTTGTGATTCAAGCTTGCCTAAAATAAGGATATTAAACCAAATCTAAAATTTTGTTCCCTTTCTCATACCTACTAGGTTTCTGAGAGTTTGCAATGTACTCGGGACACACAAACAAGCTTTGTTTTGTAATAGAAGGAAACAACTTAGAAGACAGAAAGATGGATTGATTCTTATGTAACTCTTGTTTCCTGGAGCTGAGCTTTCAAGTAAAACATCAAATACTATAGTCACATAGCAACCTCCCCACCCCCATTACAGGTGGACTCGTTGGCTGGTTCCACCTTTCCTGTTTCTCTAGGCTGCACAAACACAGCACTTAAATAAGTAGGATTTATGTCAGAAAGGTGAACTTCCTGTTTTGTGTATAAGTTGTATTTAAGAAAACAAGACTTCTACCCAAAGCAGCCTGAGGTCGAAAACTATGATGTTCTTTATGTATTCCAAAGTATTTTGGAACTTAATAACTTAAAAAGTCACTTATATACCCTCATCTTATGATGATTGGATTATTCAGCTAAGTAGAAGGCGTTTGAGTACAAGCAGCACTATGCTTAGATAGTCAATTTGTATTTGCTGTTAATCACTAGCATTTCTGGAAGCACTCCAGTATTATTTCACAATTAACTCTGAATTTTGTATCACTGATCCTAAGGGAGAAATAACTGCAATCAACACTATGCTTTTAAAAGGCTTTGTCCATGTATTTACAACCAGAGTAAGCATACGCTAGGAAACAACCAAAGTTGAATACTAGCTTGAAAAAGTGTGCAACACCAACTACAAATAAGTACTATCTGCCACACCTCGCTTTGTTCTCCTTTTTATTTGTTGGCTGATGATTGCTATGTTAAATACTGGCAAGATCTCTCTTTGATTTCCAATCATCCTTTGATGCCTCTATTTTCCTTAAACATGCTTCTAGTTTCTGCCTTATTAGTATTACCTTTGAGTATTAACAACCTTAAAACAGGGATGCGTGTGACTTGTTCCTAAAAATAAAGGTGAAATACTTTAAAACCGATCCATCGTTGCAAGCTGCGACTCACAGCAGGATTCATAGAAAGCCTCTTCCGATGTAATGCGGCAGGAAAAAAGGCCTGTAATCTAGACACAAAGAGCCCCGCAGTTACTGCCTTGCCATTTTCTCTGTTGGGCCCCTGCCAGGTCCATGGTGTCCCTCGCTCCGCTTCCAGCCGAGCCCGAGCGGTGTTTGTCTGCCACCTCCCGGGTGAGTCAGGGCTGGGGACACGGAGTGGTCACAAGCCAAGGAGGGACAACCCACAAGAGATGTAGCCACGGTAGCAGTCTTTAAACACGTTTTAACTACTTCAAAAACACTTGGGTTACAAAGTCACTTAAAAATGTGAGAAGGCTGCAATTCGTGACGCCGTATTTGCGTAAATTGCCTCATCCCTATCCCCTAGCTGCAAGTCCTGCCTTGGATTCCACGTTAATTCAGCGCACAGACAAGTAGCCTAATTCAGCTGGGGGCTTCCCATTGGTTTGGGGTTTTTTTCATTTGTTTGTATGGGGGCTTATTCAGTTTGGATTATTATTTTGCTTTTTTGTTTGTGTGTGTGTGTGGGGGGGTTGTTTTAAACTTAGTTCTGTAGTAGTTCTACATTTCTGTGTGGACATTTGTCTGATTTTCAGACACACAGCCTGACAGTAGGAGTGCCATAGAAATGACTGCTGGACATGCCAGACTCCGCACGTACCAGGGAACTGATCTGCACACATACTATACACCCAAAGCATTCAGGACATGCTGGACCCACTGTATGCAGACTATAAATGGTACACCCATAAATATCTGTCCGCAAATCTCAAGAGAAAAACAAAACGCAACAATGTAACTGTGCTTCTCAGGAGATCCAGCTGTTGACTTAAAGAACTTTCAGTACTGATTTCATTGCTTAAAGTTTCATCATTAATATACAGTTTTAAACAGAGATCCAGCTTCAGATTTCACTTCATTATGGTAGATCTTCCTAAAAATCCACAAGGTAATATGAAGAAACATTGATAAAGGGTAATACTGATCACAACACAACAGCTAGTGTGTAGAAAAAGAACAACTACTTACAGAATGATGGAGTAAAAACAGAGTAAGATTTAGAAAAAAAAAACCACCTTGTTTTGTCTACATGCAGATTATTTATACTTTTCTTGGAATGCTGCTTACAAGAATAAATTCGGCAATATTATGTTAAATAGCTTCAAATGATAACCAAAACAAACAACTGATGTTGAGGAGGCTAGAATTCATCATTTTAACATTTTATTACACTATTAAAATACATTACTGAAACTATGCAGTCTGCTACAGTTATTTTCTACTATTAACCCTGGTTATTCACTAATCCATTCATCCTTGCAGAAATTTAGTGTTCACAGAGAACATTAGCTTCACTCCTTCAATAACCTAACTTAAAAACTGACAAATTTCTTTACTCTAAAAAAAAACCCAAACAAACAAACCTGCCAAACTTTCTTTCACTGCATTACACCCACATAATTTACCACTGCATGACACCAATTCCCTTCTTTTCAATTTTATAACAGACTGATCATGAAGCCAAATTCACGGAGTAACAGGGGACACAGAGTTTCATCCTGACGTAACTTATGTTTCTGTTCCTCTAATCTAGATACCTTTCACAACACATGACCCTCTCTGCACTTCCCATGTTTTAGTCCTCTAGTGGGACCATAATCAGGACCTCAGACACTAGTATCTGGAAATGCACACACGGTGTATGCCTACCATGTCTGTCTTCTGCAGATTGCCTACAGCAGTCAAGTGGGAAAGACAGCAACAGAAGACATGAACTAGAAACACGGCAAAACCAAACCAACAGAAGACATCTCCTCCCCAGCTACTGATGATAAAAGATACCATCACTGGATCTGGCAACACAGCAGTGGCAACAGATCCAATACCCAGGTTGTATCACTTTGACATATTAATGTCTTCTGCATTCCAAACCCTTCAGTGCACATATCAGTCTGACTGTGCAAGTGGCTCACTGCTCCATTCATCTACTTCAGCACTTATAAATCATGTATTTAAAGCAAAGAAAGGGTCTCTGTAGCACTGTGCTACATGTGACATGGTGATTCGTGAGAAACGTCCAGAAATAAATCTGTTTCAGAGAATATTACCCAAGCAACAGATCTGATGCCGCAGCTCCTACTGGTCACACACCCATGCAAACAGTTTCACACACTGATGTTTCTGTTAGCTGAAAGGTCCTTACAGAATACCTTTTTCAGCTGCACTCTATTGCCTTCTCCTTATCACCACTCAAATCCTCCCAGCTGCTTTCTTCACTACAAACTCCAGCAAAACCAATGCAGAACCCAAGAAAACAAACTCAGCAAAGCTTGTTAGTTTGGGTTTTGCTTCCTTCCTCATCTTTGCCACTGATGCAACCAGTTAGTGAGACACGCCTCACCCTAAACCAGTGGATGTCAAATTGGGAGTAAGTCAGTTTGGCGGAAAGATTTCTTTCTTAATTATGGCCTTTGGGAATATACATTTAGACTACCTTCTATTTTTAGTTCACAGAATTCCTATGGTGTTGTCAATTTCAAAATATGAAAGGACAGATTATGGGCTATTTAGAGATGCTCAAATACTGCAGAATTCTCAGTTGAGGAAACAACAGAACCCATCATTACCCCAAGCAATAAAAGACAAGGTCTCTCAGTTTTCAGGCCAACCTGTCTTCACTTAAGAATGCTGAAATCCCTCCAGAGAGGGAGTTGACACAGCCTAAGGACTTCAATAATATTATGATGGAGTGGGGAGGACAATTCCTAATAACCCCTGCATTCAAGTAGCTTGAGATTCAGCATTAAAACATAGAAATTAACGGATCAGATCTATCCTACAGATCTATAATAGATCAAATCTATGAGCTGTAAACATTCTAACACTGTACATAACTATACCTGGAATTGAAGGCCTGAACAATATTTTTAGTAGTTAGAGTTGCAAAAAACCTATGATGTCATAATTAGTATTAAAACATAATCCACTGTGGCAGCTAGAGTCACTTGGAACGCAGGTATGTCAGCTCTATTTGATAACCACTGCTCCAGTTCTTTCAAGTTTGCACTACTTTATGGTTTGCAAAGATCTTGGCCTGTCAGCCTTTAAGGTTCAACATCTATGTTCTAAGATCCCATTTGCTTGTAGTTGATCAGTTTTTTTTCTAAGCGACACATACTTCTCGTCTACTTCTTCAAAACAGAAATATTTCAATACTACTGAACTGTAGCTATAGTAGTCTTCAATTCATGTTCGGTTTTGGATCTGTTTTCAATTTCTGAAACACCCACAGAGCAGTATAATTCACAGTAGTTTACTTAACTCACAGCTGGCCATTATGTTTCACATTAGTTACTGAACTAAACATGAATCACTACAGCACAGTACATATTAGCTAAGTCCTGTTGCTTTGATATCGCAAACCATCTGAAAATTAAAGTGCAGCCTTCCCAAGCAGACAGCCTTGTAATCATGTCTTCATTGCTTCAGTTACCTCAGGCTAGAAGCCTTGAGCTACTCCAGTCGAGATTACACAGCTTCAGAAGGTACAGCCACATTCTAAACCAACATTTAAGCTACAAAGAAGGAATTAGCAACTAAATAGTTGTTGTAAACTTAACTGCTGCATCCCCATTATTTGTTCCTGTATCATCAACAAGCTCCAAATCCCTGTCAAGTGTGTCAGCTAACAAACTTTCAAGGCTACTGAAAAGCCAGTAGACTTTTGCATGAGGCCCAGATTTAAGTTATAGCGAGGCAATACTTGAGTTAAGCTAATGCCATACCTAAACTCTAAATTTCAGACAAGGAAACGTTTTCCAAGTTACTCTGAAACATAACCTATCACTTACACAGGTTTTATAAGTAACCCTGCCCCTTGTGAGAGTCTCACCAAACCATAAACTTCTCCATTATCATGTAGTGAAAAAGTCTGCAATTAACTACAAAACAAGGCAAGCTATTAGGGCAAGGCAGAAAGTTATAATAAGAATTTAAAATTTAATTTTCTTTCTGTAGATTAGTGATCCTTTTTTACTAGGTCACTAGATCCTTTATATTCTACCATATACTAGAGCTACAGCTAATTCAAGCTATCAAAACACAACTTGGCAGAAAGGTGTAGGCACTGTGGGTATTTACAGCAGCTGAGTTTTGCCCAAAGTCTGGTTTATGCACGGAAGTACGGAAATTGAGAACACCACCAGTTTAAGAGATAGCATATTATTTATTATGTGGGATGAGGCACTGTAGGAGGTAAGGAGCAGTCTTAATGACACTAGGAAGCAGTTACTTCGTTCTTTACCAACTCATTCTATTAATCAAGAAAGATATCTTTGGTGTTTTTACCATTCAAATCCACCTTTATCATTTTATGAAGCCAAAGGCAATACCAAAGCCAAAATCAATTAAAATCAGAATAGAAATATATTTAACAAAAAAAAAAAAAAAACCAAAACCCTAAAGAGATAGAACAAAATTTCAACCAGGCCAGTAAGAGAGCTGACATTCCACAGACCTAGAAAAATATATGTAATATCTAATTAGAAGTTTCACTAGCATTGTTTTAAGCAACCACTTAGAAGGAATTGGCTCCTACATGGGAAATGAAAACATATTATATTGATGACTCAGAAATGCCATTTTTTTGAAAGAAAGTGTATTTATATATTAAACACTTTCAACATGAAGCCTTTGTGACATGGAATAAATAGCCCCTATAAAACGAATTAGCCTTATATCACAAAAACAGAGAACAGGATAGCTCATCTATCAAGGCAGATTGATAGGCATGTTTGCACTTCTGAAGAATAACAGAATCAAAATGCTTCAGTATTGAGAAGGAAAATGTTACTCCACAGCAAGGTCAAATAAGTGTTTAGTATCTGCTACTTGTGTTTTTTGGGGGCATGCATCAAGCTTCAGAAAAAAAGGTTACATAAAATGCTTATGTCCTCTTTCCACATGGTTCTGTGGTTTAAGAAGGTGAAGCAGAAAGGAACCCAAAGAGTGCTAGCACCACGTATTTCTGTATAAATATATCTATCATACAACATTAAGAACACTTACACTGTTGTTGTGAAGGCAGCCAAGTCAGCTTTCACCTTAGTATCTGCCAAGCCTCCTTCAACGAATTTGTTTCATACAGCAGACAGTTCCTCTGCAATGGCCGATTCAAAGCCATTCTCTCAGACTGGCGACTGCTTCGTGAATAAAGCTTTAGGGGGAGCTGCATTCCGCATCCTTGAGATCTTTTGAGACTACGACCTCATAACCTGTCATTTGAACTTGCCTCCTTGATTGGTGAGGTGGAATGGTACTGCTAGTAGTCATTGCTGATGTTACCTCACCAAAAGAAGGGTGCCAGCTGACTATAAAGTGACTGTTCATTAGGTAACGCTTCATTAAACAAATAACCCATGACGAGACTCCAGGGCAAGAGCTAGAGGTCACCAAGCCATCCCAGCTTCTGGCCGCTGTCCTTCAGATTTTCAACCACAAGCGGCCTGCCAGAAAACGTAAAGTGAGCGATACGAGCAAAGGCCCTCACCGCCCCCCTTACGAGCGCCATGAGCACGACTACTACGGCCCGCGCGGCCCTACTCAACCGCCTTCAAGCAGCGCCCTGCTGGCGGGCCCCAATACCTCGCCTAGCCCCTGCGCAGCAAAATACAAGCTAAGCTGGCCCACAGGGAACAGGCCTGACCCCACTAGAGAACT
>VXBZ01012448.1:578858-640104 GCA_013399135.1 Heliornis fulica
CCCCACTAGAGAACTAAGCGCAGCCGAGTCAAGCCCACCACAAGAGCACGGCAGACACACCTCCCCCCGCCAGTTCCCGCAATAAGCACACTCACTAACCACTTCCACCCCAGCACCGCGCACTGCCATGACATACTTCCTGCCGCCGCCACGCTCCTCGTGCACCGCCTCTGCCTTTTCCCAGCACCCCCCGCGCGGCGCGGGTGACTCCTCCCCGCCCCCGCTGAAAGCCGGGCCGGAGGCGCCGCACCGCCATTTTGTTGTTAGCGCTGTAGGAGCTGCGGGCCGCGGCCTTTAGCGCGACTGGTGGAGCTGCTGGTAGTGGCAGCGCTGGGCGTCCTTTTAAAGAGTTTTTTTTTTTTTTTATCTGCTTAGGGCCTCTGTGCCCCAGCCGTGTTTTAGCACGCTATGTCTGGAGAGGGAACTGCCGGCGACCAGGTGAGCAGGAGGAGGGTGAGGTTGTAGGCCGCTCGGTGAGGGAAATGGTGGGGGCTGAGGCCGCCGTAGCGGTGGGGGAGCCCGGTCCGGGCTGCCCAGTAGGAGCCGTGCTGGGCAGGCCTCGGCGGAACTGAGTGGCAAAGCGTATGGGTCCGTCCGCCGCTCGGAGCTGCCGTAGTGCTGCTGGCCGTACCGTAGGCCGCCCCCGGGGCTGAGGGGCAGCGCGGCCGGGAGGCGGGAGCGCGGCCGCTGCCTCTTCCTAAGCCTGTAAGCTGTGCTGGTGTTCTCTGTGGTGTGATCGGCGAATGGCTCCCACCAGCCCCCTCATGTTTCGTCGCACCCCTTCCCCTCCTGCCCCCCGCCCGAGGAATTCGCGTTTATTACGTCAGCGAAGCGTTGCGTTGGGGACACTTTACCAGCGTCCGTCCCCGGTAAAATCGGTAATGCTTCAAAAGCTATGTGTCTCTCAGGCTTCGCGTTCCTGATAAGCAAACTTTAATTCGGGTCGAGGTGGACAGCAGACGCTCCAGTGAGATTCACGTTCCTCATCTCATTTGTTTGTGGACGTTGAAACCCGGAAAAGCTGTTTGCACTGATAAATTTGCAGTGCTTTGTAAAACGAGCTTTTGCGGAACATACGCGTTTAACATGTTAACATCTAAGGCTCTGTGTCTCCTTAACGATACCCTTTTTCTCCAGAATAAGGCAGTGCTAAAACACTTTTACATTACAGGCAATAAAAGTGTGCTTATATCATAAAGAATCTTCTTTGGGGTACAACATTTTTGCTCTTGGGAAGAAAACTGTTTCAGGGGTGGATTTTTTGTTTGTTTGAAAATCCTAAAATACTATAACTTGTTTTATAGGCAGGTGCGATCAGGTTTTAAATTCTTAAAAATCTGATATTGCCATGAACTATCCCCTACTACCTCGCAAAATTTCTCTTAAACGGGCCTTTTTAATAGGGTTACGTTTAAATTCAGTATTGATTGGGAGTTTACTGAGAGAGTGATTTGTAACACTGTGGTACCCTACAGGGGCTAGTGTAGCATACAGAGATAATTAAAACTAAGACAATGACTTTAGTGGCCTGTTAAGAAGCTTTTCTTTGTAGAATATCTGTCTCCCTACACAACAGGTTATGTATGTGTCTGGGCCTCTACCCTGGAAGGGTAGCTTGTAAACTCTTAGTAAAAGCATTAGTTCTGAGGGGGTAAGAAAGGCAAGTGCTCAGAATTTAAAATACCCAGTTTCTGTTTCATTAGGAGAACACCTCATGAATTACCGGCAGAGCTGGTCAGGTTAATAAGTATACTTGCAACATGTTTAAGCAAGAGGTTCTTCAGAACGGTTTACTTCATCACAAGTTCGATGGCTACAAAGAAGAGTTTGCTACAGTAAAATTCTGATAATCTTGATGTGCTGTATGTTTCATGTTTAAGCCTACCCACTCCAGTATATTTCTTAAAAAGTTACTTTGGTGATTAATTGCATAATTAAACTTTTGATTCACATAATTTGTTTCTGTAGCTTGAAATATATTACTATTTAACTTAAAAATAATGCTCGTAAGGTTTTATTTATTTGCAAGGGAGAATTTACCATGCAGAAGGTTGAATTGCTGTTTGCATACTGAAGTAAAAGCTAATTTGGAAAGCAGCATCTTTAATATGATGCTGTATTCCAGAGGGCTTTAGCATTCAAAAAATTCCAAATCATTCCAAATTCATTATTTGCAGCCAGTGTAGAGTGTGTAGTTTAATGTATCACTGGATTTTTGTAATTGATATTAAGGTTCATCCTTTTAACCTGTTGTGATTACTATTTCCCTGCTGGGTGCATTTCAAATTAAAAAAAAAAAAAAAAGTCTTCTCATAGTTTGGTTTAAATTCTGGGTTTTTTCATACTCCATCCTCCTTATGAAGGCCTCTGGATTCTGGTTTTTTAGAAGTTATGAGTACTTATCTCCCATCAATTTTCTTCTGTGACACCAGGTTGTCCTCCACTTTTTTCTTACGCTATCAGACTTATGTGTCTTCTAATGTATAGATAGACTATAGTTTGATATCTTTAGCAATACTACTGTGAAGTTTTCCATGCTCTACCTACTGCTCATCCAGTTGTGTAGTGAGACAAGTGTACCTTAAGAGCAGGATGGACCTGAATTTGCCATGTCTCTATAAAAGGTGGAACTAGAAAGCATTGGGATTGTGGCAGTTAGGCCTTGCTCCTTTCCACACACTGCTGCTCTGCGGAAACCTAGCACTATCTGTAGTGTGCTCTGACTACCTTTGCAATATTCCAATGGTTTCCTAAGTTCCTTTCTGTAGAAAGTTGAAGTTAGGCAATGGTTAGATTGTGTCTGACTTGTCTGTTTCAGGTTTGATGTGCTGCTTCCGTAACAGGCTTTTGAGTTTTTAGGTGCTGTTTTCATTGACAGTGACATAGATCAGTATGAGGGAGGTGGCTGTACAGTTAACTTTGATCTATGTGCATAAGATATATGCATGAAAAGTATATGATGCAGATGCTGAAGATCTTTGACAAATCAGAATAGTTAGCTCTGACTCTGACGTGTAGAGGTGTCTGCATCTTGTTTCCCAGATCTTACGGTTTGGAGGGAACTTCCAGAAGCAGCCAGGTGAATAACAAATTGCTATGCTGTCTCCAGCAAGTACGAAGTTGTGTGAGGAGGAAGAACTAAGTGAGTGTGGAATGTTGGATGTATGGATGTGGGAGAGTGAAAGTACTGTAAGGCTAAGGACGCAGCTGGAGTTTTGAAGGCTATATCGTGCTGGGTGCAGTTACTGCCTGCCTTTAGGCTGATCTTCGGTTTGGGCATTGTTAGGCATCTTGGCTGTGTAGATCAGGAGCTTAAGCTATGTTATTTAGGTTTTCTTCTCCTTGCATCTTTATTATAGAATAGACTGTTGCAGAGGTGCAAAGAAATGTGATGTAGCCACCACTGTGACAGTACATTTTAAGTTCTTGCACTGTGGTAACTATGCTGGACCCAGAATAATTTCTGCAGAACTGTTTGAATGATGTTAGATCTTAAGCATCATGTAGAACTTGCCAGGATTTTTGCAGGGACCTAACAGATTTTAACAAAACAGAAACTTCAAGGTTGGCTTTTAGAATATCAGACACTTAGCCCAGTCTAGATTGTAGAAATTCTTGTTCATAAACTGAAAGGCTGCATCTGCCCCCATTTGCCAGAGAATTCCCAGACAAGCTCTTCTCAGTCTCTTCATGTGTCAAGGGTGCAAATAACATGCTCTTGTACTTAGGTATGTCTGTGCATTTTTCTGGACCTTAGTGTGTTTACATTTCAATTATGTTGTGATTTCTTATGTTCTCTCTAACAAGACCTAAATTGATTGTGCACTCCGCTGCTTCTTACCATAGCAGAACTGCTATTCTTCTCCACTTAAATAAATACTTACTAGGCATCAGTTTTATCTGAAGACTCAATGCAATTTATGCTTTATCACTGTGTTAGTTGCCTTCTAATCTTAAGACTAGAAAGTGAGTTTTTTGCTTCCTGTAACTGTTTGAAATACCCCAGGCTGTGATGCATCTTATTTTACATGAATATGAACCTGGTCCAAGACTGAGCTGTGGAAAAAGAGATGCCTGTATTGCCTCTCTCTCTATAGAAGAGGCCTCTAAAGCAGTGTATTCTGGTTAATTATTGGTACTCTGGCCCTTCCCACTCCCTCCTCTCATTCATGCCATGTGTCTGTCAGTACATCATGTAAGTTTCTGAATTCTAAATGCAATGCTGAATGTTCTTGTAGTTAACTTTAGCTTAATATTTTAAAAATAGATGTCACTGAGTGCAATACTGAAAGCATTTTATGCTTGCAAGATTTGACTTCTCAGGAGGAGCAGTTTGGAAGAAACTCCTCTAAGAGCATATTGTTTGATATGATCTGTAGCAAAACTGGGTTTACTGTAACTGTTTACTTTTACTGTAAGAATGTGTTGTAAACAGAATGAACACAAAGATTGGAGTTGGTAAATACGGATTTTTTTCCCAATTTTTACACAACTGTAAACTATTCTAGCATTTCTAAGATCAGTAAGTTTCAGGTATGTCAAAAAGTTCAAGTGGAAAAATGTGTTTGTCTAAATACTAATGTTTGGGAAATAGTAATTATTGCTATTCTTGTGAAACTAATCTAGAAATCCTGATTTGTTTAGAGATATAAAACATCCCAGATTGTGGGAGGCGTGTGCGCAGGAGGGAGCAGTAGTACTTACAAGAATAGCCCTTTTAAAACTGTTTAAGATAAATGTGCTGGATTACGTTTGTTAATAATGACACCCAGTCATAAAGGATAAAAATAAAATTTAGTTAGTGGTAGAATAGACTAAGGCAAGACTTTAAAAACACATTTAATAAACTGAAGATTGATAAGGTACTATAGAGTAATGAAGGGATGTCTTGCTGAAGAAAGGATTTTAAAACTTGTTCTGCACTTATTCAGCTATAACTAAACTTTAAGAAAAAACTTAATCTACACAAACATGTAACCTCGTTGGACAACTAACTTGAAGTTGCATGTTAATATATTTGAAGTTCTGTTCACTGGGTGTTAACAGACCAGACTGCTGAACTGCAACAGCCAGCCAAAACCTCCAGCCAGTAGCTTCCTTCTATCTTAATGGACATAAAACTCCTTTTGGATGTTGAACCAATTTGACTGCACTAGTCATTAAAATTCCTGCTTTTTTTGTGTAGTGGCCCATAGATCCTGTTTGTAGAAGTTATCATTTTATAATTGATCTTAACTTTTAAAGTATTAAACTGGTCACTTCACAGGTGGAACAGCTGCTTAAATAATTTTTCTTTGGGCTGCAGAAGATCCTTTAGAGACAGGGTGATGCGCGAAGCGATCGGATCCATTAGGTCAACAGTCAAAAGAGGTGTTTGACTAGGTATCTTACACGCTTTGGAGTCACCAGAGGCGGGGAAACTGTTAGCTGTTGCTTTTAGCAGTAAGGTATAAACCCAGAATTTCTGCTTGAAGGTGATTGGTAAATAAATACTATAAGTCGACTTTGGTTTGGCTGTTCTTATTCCTCAAACATCCTTTATGAATTGAAATTTAGATTTTGTGCAGTATCAACTGTATTTTGCAGGAAGGAGACACTAGACCTCCTATTGTGTAATCTGGCTTCAGGTCTTTTCAGATTTCTGAAACTGGTCATAAATCCCATTTTAGTCATAGTATCTGTGAAACTGAAAATCAGTTGATATTAGTGTGTAAATAAAAAGGAAGGTGAATCAGATTAGTTGGTAATAATACAGATACTTGTGACCATGAGATCTTGAGTGCTAAAATAATTCTGGGATCTTCAGGGTATTGTTTGCGGGGTAGGAGCCCAATCAGATGGGAGGTATATTGAACACAGTTATCAGAAGCAGAGGAAAAAATGTTTTTCCAGTTAGTATGCAAAAATTCTTTGTAGCATTTTATTTTCATACAGTAGAGAGAAGTTAAATCCAGTATCTGTCTCATTAGGTGCAGTTTTACGGTAGTTTAAGCTGATCAAACTTGTGACTGCTGAAGTCTTGTACAATTTTGCATCCTTTATTCTGCTTCACATGTGATCCTGAAACAAAGGAGTTGAACCATTAGAAAGTTAATCACTTTTCTAATAGGGTTATTTTTCTGATGATTTAACTCCCTGAACTGGCTTGTTACAAGACAAGATGAACTAAAGTGCCTGAGTTAAGTATTTTCAGTCACTCCCTCTGTGCCTTATCTAGTGTCAGGATCATAGCAGTGAAGAAGCACACGGGAATTAAGTCTTCACAGTATTGCGTATTTGCTGTTGTGCAAGCAGTACAATTAAAAATAAATAAACAAAAGCCACATATCCCCAAATAACTTTAGATTCAAGCACAGAGTGCAGTTAACATGAAGTTTGCAAATCCGGGATCAGATGTTTCTGGATATAGTTGAGCAAGGTTAAAAGTCAAGCTCCTTGTTCCCTTTCACTGCATGCTTGCACTAGATGTCCTTGCAGACCTGATGTATAACTGAATACATCTTACCTCATGCTCCCAGATCTGACAAAATAGTTGAGACTGGAAATCCTGTTTTGTGTTCTCCACTATGTCGGAATGATGATTTGTTAAGGCGCAGGCTGATGAAGTCTTGTTTTGTCCTGGATACACTCAGGACACTGATTTGCCTGCAGAACAGTTTGCCTCTCTGAAATGTGGGTGGCTTTTATCCATCCCAGAGATGGATATGGACAGGAGTACTCACTGACCTTAAGTTGGGTGTTTTCTTATATATGAGATAAGGTACAAGCAATTCCAAGCAGTCTGGTTTAAAACACTAATCGTAGTGCTGGTTTTGTTCTGTGGAGCTCCTATAAATTTTGTCTAACTCTATGGAAAACTTCTGCTAAGTAAATGTTTGCAAATTTAGGGGAAAAAAAGTTCCTAGTAGCGAGTGCTTCGTACATAAATTAGGAGTCTGGTATCAAACATACAAAATTAGTAGGTTTGCTATGATATTGCATCTTGCCACCATTTATTTTTTGTCACCAGTTGAATTTATTTCAGCCATTCTGGGTTTATTGCCCTATATCTCTGCATTGATGAAATCAAGTTCACTGCAGTGTCAGTTGAGTTTTCTGTGTGACATGGAACAGTTTAATGTGATAACTGAACTACTAAAAATAGAGGTGTACTTCAATGGCCTTTTCTCCTTTTTCCTGTTGGAAAAATCACTACTTGGAGTGCAGGACATGTTTTTCACAATGCTTCAGTTGGATGGTTTGGTTTTTCGTTGGAGCTGGCATTAACAGTACTCCTGATAGGTATTTCTGTCTGATTAAATGCAGAATATGTGCCTCATTGAATATTTTAGAAGTCTGTTTCACTGAGGTGGTACATGGGAAACTGCTTACCACTGATGTATGCAAATTTGAATTAGTGCTTTATTGAATAAATAACATTTCAACTTTGGGTTATCTGTGGAGGTAACCTATATAAATAGTTTTAAATTTTGGAAAATTCAGCTTCAGTGTTGTCTTCTATAAGCTGAAATATGTTTATGTTTATGCATATCATTGTGAAAGAAATAAAACCTTTCTAACTGTTTTGCATTTCAAGCCTCTATCAGTGGAACTGTATCATGTAGTGTTACAGAGTTAGAACTTTGATGGACTTAGGTATGTAAAAATACTGACATAGAAAATTATACATTTACTACTTTTGATTTGACATCTTTGAGCTAATTTTTAATTTATGTTAAATCAAATGTATTTTATAATTTATTTTGCGCTGGGACTTGATACTTGAATTCAAAGCTGCACTGCTTTGCACTGAGCAATCAGTGTTAAGAATGATGTGAAAACTGAATTAAAAACTCCTTTACAGGAGTTAATATATAAACCTTCCTGATTTTTTTTTTTCCTTTTTCCTTTCGTGGATGACTACTAGCTATTACATGTCAGTTCAGTTCTCACTTTTAAAATAATTTAAATTAAATTTATTTATAGGGATATATCCTGGGTTATATCCTGCTAGTAGGACTTATGCAAAAACTGGTAGTACTGAAAAATGCTCAGAAGTGTGTAGCTTTGTTAAATGATCAAGTTGAATTGCAATGTATAATATAAGACCTCCTGTACAGCTCGGCATTTGCAGGGGTTGACAAAAGCAAAGGGGCAAAGCACTCCTAAAAATAAAGTTGATGTTCCTAAGCAACTCAGGCGTACTGTTTTTGCTGGCCCCAGATATTTTTTTTCCTAAGGCACTAGTTTTTACAATACTTTACTGGCAGCTTATCTTCATATAATGACACTGTACACTGCCTTGAAGTAAAATACATTAGTAATACCATGGATTTGTATTTTGGGATATTTGCTTTCTTTTGGGAGTGTTGTGCAGTAGTGAAGCTTGTTACTAGAAGTCATAGAAATCTGTAGTATCTAGTTACCTTGTCTTTCCTTTTAGAAGTGTGTGATGGTACCTTTGATAGGAACATCAGTTCTCTGTCCCGTTTAATGCCTTTTTCATTTTCAGCGCTATGTGCTGACCTAGATCCAATATTAAGAATTAAAATTATAACCTTGAAATAATCTTCTAGCGATTGATGGTGTTTTTTTCAGAATTTTCTGTGTAGTCAATCAGTCACACTGCACTATACAGTACATAATTTTATATTCTAACAATTATGTAGCTAAATTGCAAAATTTCACAAGAAAAGTCTTGTAACAGTAACAATGTGAATTATTACTACATCTCACAAAGGCAGGTATTTACTTGAAGGTGTGATTTGGGATGACTAACTTCTCCCTAAAAATGAATCGTTTGGAAAATTAGTAAATAAGCTGTTTGGAGTACAGGTCAGAACCATATTTCATGCTTAATAAAAAAAATCTCATTTAGGGTTGTAACAAACATGTTGTAAAGTTGGTCTGTATGCAATCGTCAGATTGTAATTTTTTCTGTCTACTTTGTGCTAACTTAAATCTAGGAAAAAATTGAGACATAAAAAATATAAAATGGAGACATCATAAAGACATTTCCACAAGTCTAAAAAACACTTAAGCCCATAATATAGTAGTAACTATGTTAACAAGTTAATGTTTAATTTGTTAAAGCTTTTTGTATCCAGAAAGCTTCTAAACTCAAATAGACTGTAATCTGAATTATTATGTTGTCAGAATGCTGTTGTTAGCTTGGCTTTGTAGCTGCGACGGAACTTTTCAAACTCTACTTGTGATCTCTTATGTTGTCTTTTTAATTTTTCTAGGCTGCTGAATATGTCCCAGAAAAAGTGAAGAAAGCTGAAAAGAAACTAGAAGAAAATCCATATGACCTTGACGCTTGGAGCATTCTCATTCGAGAGGCACAGGTTTAGTGACATAGGATTACATTTCCTTATCTATGGTCCACTCACACTATTTGGTTCTGGAGTAAAATCAGCATATTCATTTACATAAAACATAATATTGTAAATGCTGTTTTGATTTTCAATTTTTAGAATCAACCTATAGACAAAGCACGGAAGACCTATGAACGCCTTGTTGCCCAGTTCCCCAGTTCTGGCAGATTCTGGAAACTGTACATTGAAGCAGAGGTTAATATTTTTTATATTTTTTCTTATATAATGTTTAATGGGAGTTTAAGTTTAATGTTCATAAGCATAAATAAGATAGGCACATGATATCTAGGGAAGAGAGGATTTTAAATATGCCTTGCTTTTATTTTGTAAAATAGGTACAAAGGAGTGATTAAAATGAATTCTAAAGTATCGGGTCTTATAAGCTGATGATTGTTGCATTATGGAATTGCAACAACATTAAAACCGTTTTAATGGTATTGGAGTGCTTTAGCCTTTTATTTACTTGTCGTGTCAATTTATTGCCTCCTGTGTCAATCACTTAGAGCAATTTTTTATTTATACATACAAATCTACTTGAAAGGCTTTCTGTGAATGCTTGGATCTCTTAATTATTTCTTTTGTTTGTTTTCCTGGGGAATTGTTTCTGTGAACAGTATTTTCAGGGGGGGTGTGGGATGGAAGCTGGTTTCCAAAATTAAATGCTAGGGAAATACATTAGCCCAACTCATTAGCTCCTAAAAATCCCAACAAAATCATGATGGTTTATATAACCATATACAACTTGCAATTAAGTGCATTGATAATTTGAATTACATGCCAGGAAATGCACTGTAAAATTGGAAATATTATTTTCTGTAGCTGATACTTATTACTAATACACATGCTTTTTGTGGGGTTCTAGCTGCACATTCTCCTTGAGGCAGGTCTTCTACATGCCAAATTACAGGGTAGAGACCTGTGTTCTGTAGGTGAGAAATTAAGAGAGCTCGGGGGGGGGGGTCCGTTTTAAGTGAAAATTGCTAAGCAGCAGTTTGGATGGCAAACCTACATTGTATGGCTACTGTAACTTATTTTACATTAAATTACGTATCCAGATGTCTTCTGGCAGTAAAATTTAAAGGCTCTTAAGTAAAATTGGGATCATGGGAATCTAACAATTTTTTATATTGCAGTTTATAATAAGATGTTATAATGCAACCTAAATTTAATATAATCTAATTAAATACAATAGAATCTTCACTTTTTTGTTTTCAGCAGTTTGTGGTAGTAGATGGAATGCCAGTGATTGGACATATTTGGGAAATTGTGAATGCACTAACACATACACATGTTTATTTTTACTTTTGGGACCCTGCAGCCAAATCCATTAGCCTCTTGTGCTCTGTGTTGTTTGGTACAGGATCTAGTCTTCAAAATCTAATTAGTTACATAAATTTATCTGTTTTCTGTGCTTCTTGAAAATCTTTCTTTCCCATGCCTCAGATTTCAGAGTTGAATAAGGCCACCTCAGAAAGCCTATACTACATTGTAGATCTTTCAGCGTAAATCAGTGCAAAGGTTGTATGAGGCTTCTTGTCTTGAACCACGTTCAGAGATGAATTGACAAACATTGCCTCCTTTAATCTATACCTTTTAACTAACTTAAAATCTAGTAGTATTTGGAATCATTAACAGTGGCAAAGCTTAAAACAGGTCTAGGGCATAATTTTATGTGCTCCTTCAAGACAGGAAGATCAGCTTCTACACAGGAGGTATTGTAACTGGGTAACACAAGGTAAATTTGAGAAGGAAAGAAATGGCATAAAGATCACTAGCTTGTGTGTGTGCCTGTGTGTCTGCCTATATAACTACACTTCAAGTATAAGAGAATGTAATATATGATTCTGTTATTCAAAACAATGGGAAAAAGTGAACTGTAGAGCTCTGGTAGAGGTCACACTTGGAAAGGGTTATATTGAAAGAAGTGTAAGGCTATTTTTTAGAAATTTATCTCTCATCTTAGACAAACTTTTAAAATTCCAGTTATGACTTTAAATTTTCAACTTTCCTGGTTCCAGTATCTTCTCAAAATTCACATAGTGACCAATTTAACTACAAAGCAATGTGATTATCTCTGCCTTTTTTTAGTATATGTAACCATTTATAGCTATAGACTGAAATAACTTTATTTACAAATTCCTCTCTAAAAATATATATTCATGCAATCTGGTGCTGTTGTCAGTGTTGTTTTAAGTTGCATATCGTATGTACAGTCCCATCTGAGAGTAAATTCAAAATGAAAGGTTTTTTCAACTACTTCTTAACAGTGAGGTTGAACATAAATTAAGACTTCCATTAATTTTTTTTAAGGCTACCTGAGATAGAGGAATTGTTTTGAGGCTTCTTTTGTTGCAGCCTTTAGATGTACAAGAAATATAGGGAAGGTATTTTGCAAAAGCTTTTTTCCCTGGAAATCTTAGTAGTGTCCTGCTAGAAAGTTTCTCTTGGATAGTTCAGAAGTATAGATCTTTTCAGCCATGAGTTGGGAAAGTAAACCTGTGGTAAATCTTTGTTTAGCATTACTGACTTTGTATTTAAAGCTGAAAATTGCTAAATCTTCAGACATCTGTAAGCTGCTTTGTCAAAACAGGCACTTTCCTCTTTAATGTGACAGTTTCCACTCTGCATCACAGAAGGACAAAAAGGGAGTTGAAAGTGGGGCTTGTATTCAGCAGGTTATCTTTCACTACAGAGTTTTGTTTTTTGAACAGCATAAATTGGAGCTAAATACCATTCCATTATTGGAAGATGAGATAGTGTGAGGGTTATAATTCTGGCCTTAAACAAAAATCAGCCCTTTAACAGGTGTATTCTTTAAGAAATTGTTAGAAAAGTTAAAATTCCCTTTGTGTAACTTGAGGGATGTATTCTTTTTGTCACTTCAAATCTTCAAGTAGAAATCATTGATAATCTACATGAACAAAACCAGTTTTGCCCGTTCATTTCGTAATGTAAAACATTGAAGTGCAGGCCTTACTGCTGTGATAACCTCTTGTTTTTATGACAGCATTTGTTCAGCTCACTGATTCCATTTCCCTTTTTGTGTATGGCTTTGTTCCCTAGTGCACTGCTCAGCACTTTGTCTATCATCTGATAGCTATCGATACACAGACTGTGCTGTAGTAACTGAATACTTTGTGTTTCTGTTTTATCTGCCAAGCACTCATTTATATGCTCGTGAGTGCTATTATGACTGAATTGGTAGTTTGTAGAACATGGAGATTAGGAAGAATGTCATGTGACAGTTTGTTAATTGGGGACTCTACTATTAAAGTTTGAATTGGTGAAGTATTTTTGATTCCTTCACTTCCTTATTTCTTCTGACATTCAAAGAAGCAGTTTCAGGACACAGAAATAATAAATTGGATGAAACAACCCTCAGCTCACAATGGTTTTGGGTCATAGCATTTGAAGGCTTAAGACTTGTGAAAATAGAGTTTAGTGGATTTGACAGATCAAGTTTTCTAACTTTAATACATGTTTTAGCAAGTGAAATAGTTAACTTGCTGGTTTGCATCTACTAAAAATTAGGAAGTGGTACAATAATGTCACTATTCTTAATCATTTTCTCTAGTTGCTTAAAGCACGTTTCTCTTCGTACCCTTTCCATTAAAATCTACTTCCAGAAAACTTGAATCAATTCACATATCAGTGTCTCTTCTGCAGTTTTAAAAAGAAGCATGTAAGTCTATCCCACGTGTGCCATGTTAAATTGGTAGATCACATAATTTGGATTCTAGCCTGCTCTGCTGATTTACTGTGTCTTCTTGGGTAAGTTACTTATCCTGTTATGCCACTAAAACCAGATACCTACCTACCTCACAGGGTTGTTGTGAGGCTCACTTCAGTGATTAAAGTGCTTTTAGCATCTGGCTAAAAGGTGCTACAGAAATGTAAAAATAAATTCTGATGTAATATTTTCTATGACCCCATAGGCCCACCTGTCTATTTCCTTTGTCTCTTCAACTGTTTGAAACATTATTTAGGTACAGAAAGATTTGGTAATATTTTTCATGGGCTTCAGAGAACTTTAACTTTACCAGTGTTTTAAATGTTTCAGTAGTTCTGAAGTTGTCACCTTTTTCTCTGCTAGCTTTCTTTGCGAAGTCCCAAGGTTGAAAATCCCCTTAAGCACACTTATTAAACTATATTCATGTGTTTGCAACATTTTTTTAATGAACTAAAGAATTTTTAATCCCAGTTGCTCTAAGTGGAAACTTTAATCTGTGCTTGTCCTGAATGTTTCAGGCCACTTCTCACCACACCTTTTTATCTTTTTCATTGTTGAGTTTATTGCATTATATCCTAATCACTTAGAACTGTTGTTAGTAGGGGTTGAAAAGTAGCCATAATTATTCAGAAATCATAATCACAAGACAGTTGTGACAAATACCCCAAGTCTAAAAACAATAAACACAAAGCTAGTAACATGCGTGTAAAGTGTTTGGCTGTAAATATGTATTTTGTCGTGCGAACTTTGCAGTAAGACTTGTGTTATTGCCTGTTCTAAAGAAATGAAACGAAATAATATTTGTTCAGATTACTTCTATTTGATATGAACACTTTGAATTTTAGATGTCTCAGTAACAAACCAGATGCTGTATGAGGATTCAAAGGGTGGGACCAAAGCTTAGGGTTGACTGTTTTGCATTTCATCATATGCAATACATCAGTATCTTTAATTCATGTAATTCACACTGGTGTGGATACTAGTCAGAATGTATCATTTAACGTACTTGTGTATGAAAAATGTAAATAAAACCATTTAGAAAAATGATTGTTTTTAAAATGTTTGTGTTTCTTCAAAGTATTTTCTTCCCCTGGTTTACTATAATCCAGTTCTGAGTTCAGAAAAAACTGTTATACATACCATCAAAATTCTCCTGCTTGGGGAAAACTGGGAACTCACTTCTGTCAGGATGAAGTTGGAGTGATCAGAAGTCAAAGTAGATTAGACTTCTTGGCTGAGATTCTGTTTAGTGGTACTTTCAACTGAAAATACTGTATATATCACTAGCTGGTCTTTGTTGATTTCTTAATGGAAGACATATTCATTATAATCCATGCCCACCATGCTAGTGTGCCACATTTCTCATAGTGAACTTCTGCTTTTGAGAAACTGCCGTACAGGTGCCCTGTTCAAACATCCATATTGCACATTCTTGACTGCCTCAGTCTAATATTTTAAATCTTTTTTTGCAACTGTATTATTTATGATCTTCTCTTACTCATGTGTGGACTTGTTCCATTCCTGTTAATAAATGTTGTTCTGTCTGTGTGATTATTGTAGACTTGGGCTAGAAAGTTGATGCAATTTCTTTTCTGTCTTTCCTACTCAATATATGAATAGGCACGTACATCTTGCATAGTTGCCATGGTCCTACAAGTTGTATAATTATTAGGAAATTATCCACCTAACTGACACAGTTTCAGAAGATTCAAGGTACAACACTAGTGGGTTTCTTTATAATTTTCTGTATTTGATCATCTAATTATAATGGGAAGATGTTAGGAATTTTAATTTTTCAAGTGGAAGTGATGCCTAATGAAGAGATTACTATGAACCCTCTTCTATAGTGTGTTGCTGTTTTCACATGAATAAATATGAACTGCTTCCTGTTCTGTTGTATTCTTTCTGTGTGGGGTGACAGAAACATCCCTATTAGTGTTAGTTATATAAAACTTTTTCACAACATGTTTTAAGTCTCAACTTTCAAATGTACAAGGACAGTGAAAACTTTTCTCGTTGTGTGCTTTCTTTTGTTGAAGTCATTTACCGATTCTTCTGCTGATGTTTTGGGGGGGGGGGGGATATGTCTGTTAGGTCAGGCACAAACTTGAGCTTCTTTCTTGTGTGTGAACCTGAAAGAATCGGAAGTAAAAATATCAAGCGTTCTCGTGTACCCTGTATTAGCTACAGATTGGTTATCTGCATCTGCGCGGGTAAGGGAATTGTAATTTCTCATTCATTTCTACATCTCTTCCAGCTTCCACTTGTCAGCTGGTTGAGTTACCTGATGCTCTTTATTCAGATTTGGAGAAGCCTGATGGCTGAGACTGCTTCCTGTTAAACCTTACCTACTACTACTGCTACATAAAATAAATGCTTGACTTGATTTGCTGCAGTGTCTCTTTGCAGACTATGGAAAAGCTTTGACTCACTTCTGTGATGGAGTACAGTAGCTTCTTTTAGCTAGAAGCTTCTGCAAAGGCAAGCATTATTCTGACACTCCTGCATCCTGTCAGTACAAATGTTTTTCACTTGAGTGCAAGTTGTTTTTTCCCCTTGTTAGGGTATGCTTTTTCTCACTGGTAGCTCTAGTAGAACAGGTGTTAATACATCCAGTAACAATTTTGGACTTTGGCAGTGAAGTGTTTCTGTGTACCTGGTACTGTAAGCTTTCCTTATGTAAAACAGTTCAAAAGTGAGAAGAAACTATATGCATTGGTGAATAACTGTACAGTTGCACAGATGGGATTCACTTCTTTTGTGGCATATTGTATACATGCAGTTAACTACATATGAAGATTTTACCATGATTGGAATCTGATCCATGTTGGGGTTTAATTAGTTTGGTAGCAATGTCTGTTCATAGTGTAGAAGCATGGGAGCGCTTCCTGAGTTCATTTGAACTGTGGTATTTCAGTTAAAGGGCAGGCATTAGAAGTAGATGCTCTTCTAAGATTTAGTTTGTGGAAAGTGTTCAGAAACTTTTAATTCAAATGTGGAGTTCTGTTGTATATATTGAGACAAGACTTGTTTAATAGAACTCACTTTTGACCTGAAATGTGAAACTTCTGCCTGGCTCTGGTGATCTCTTCCCCTAGAAGCAGACTGTACTAAGCCATATGACAGGGTCCATGTATTAATCTCAGTTCTCACAAGTTGCAGCAAGCACACATTGCTGATCTCTTAATAGATCTTGTAATCGAAGGTCTAGTTAGACTGACTGCTGAGCAAAGGTATTTCAGAGCTTTTTAACATCTTTGACTATCCCCAGAAGGAGGAAAGCTAGAACTGGTACGTTGAGGAAGCTTGGTAATCTTACTTATTTTCATGCCCATTTCAGTAAAACAGTTATGGAGCTTGTACACATATATAAATTAATTGGGAAGTTTCAGTAGTGTGATTTACTTTTATTACATTCTGATTATTACAACTTATTTACCGTATTACATTCTTGTAATATAAAGTTTTACACAATTATAAGGAGGGCAGCTTACTCTCTGCAGGTCCTCATGGTTTGCATTAATGCATGAAATAGAGAATAAGAAATAACCAGTGTGTCAAACTGAAGAGAGAAATTACATTCTTTAAAACATTAACTCAAGGCTATAGCAGTCAAACTCTTACTGTAAAACAGTGTGATATTTCTATATTGGTTTATGTGAGAATGAATATCGAAAGCCTTTCAGAAAATACTTTGCAAGTCATGCATTCAGACTAGAAAGATAACTTGCAAAATGATGACTAGGTGATGATTTAGTATTTTGTGTATCCGAACTGCAGCAAAGCAATCGGCTTCCTTCAGGTAGCATCTTTCCTGGAAGTGTAGATTTTCTAACATTTTGACTGTGAAATAAAAATAACCCATGGGAGATGCGGATGGCGTTTTGTGGGGTATGTGTGGGTGATTGTGCAACTGTTAATTTATGTCTTAATTTAGGAGCTGTTTTAGCATTTTTCCAAAATAGTTTCAAATTGGTATTTTGAGATATGAAGTTACTTTTCCTATTTTAATATTGATACTATTCTTCAATCTGCTTTCAGGCTATATGAATGTGATGGATCACAAGTTTTTAAAAAAAAAGTCTACTAAGTATTTCCAAAGTTAGGTAAAGCAACAATCAAATGCACGATTTGAGTCACTGACAAAATTTTTACTCTTTTTATGGTTAAAAGTTTATAGGTGCTCTTAATTTATGCAAAATCTGGGATTTGGGTATATGTACACTAAAACCGAAAGGACTTACTAAATATATACGGTTTCAGTCTGAGTGCAAAAACCTGACTTGATGCAGAATGTAAATGGGTGGGAAAAAAGAGCTAGATTTCCTTTTATTATTGTTGCTTTGAACCCAGTATTGGCCTGACTTCATTCTTCCCTGTCCCATTAAAATACTATTTCTGTATGTTCTCATGAGCAGAATTATAAGTGTGCATCTTCAACGTGCCCTTGAATTCATTTTTCAGATCACTAGGAATTCCCAGTAGTCAATGAATAGCTGTCATTGGTTGGATAGTTTATACTGAATTTAACTATTGTCATTCTACTTGGCTTTTTTGACGGGGCAGAAAGAGGGACCTAGAGGGGAAGATTTCCTATTAATTAAGTATAATTTTTTCTGCCTTTCTGTAACCCTCCTGATTTTGTTTAAAGATAAATTCAGAACTAATATAATGACAGACCTTTTTTGCCTTCTAATTATTGGAGAAATTATTCAGTGCTCTTAACTTTTAATTGTGCTTATGTAACATCATGGCTGCTGGTGAGATTGTAGTTGTATTACGTTTATAAAGCACACAATCACATTTAGCAGCCTGTGATCTATAGTATGTTGTGGGAACAGTTCTGAATGAGCTTTATTTAAACACTCCCTTGAACATGGTTTTATTAATCTCTACAGTTTACTCTTGTAATTGCTGATATGTAGAAGATAAAATTGTGACAACATCACATGCAGGAGCTTGAGGTTTAAGAAGCCTAATTGATACTACTGTTGTGGAGAATAGAATAATGGTAACTTCATATGCATAGGCTCTCATCTATATGTAGTTGTTAATTGGACATTAGTAAAAGTGCATAATAGAGGTTGAAGATAAGTGGAAGTGAATAAGCTTATGGAAAACTGCTTGTGTAACACATCTTGGTGGTGGAAGTTTAGTTTGCAGCTTCCTTCCCTCAGCAATGTCAATTGACCCCTCTCCCGAGAAATTCCACAGACATTACAGTAACAGTTTCAGGGTAGGCAGCATGCTTTGAACCTGATAGCGGTGACAAGTTCATATATGAAGAAAACTTACCTTGGTACTAAGAATGGCAAGCCTTATACTCAGAGCCTTGCTCTAGCAGCTTTAATTTCACAGTGGGAATTTATTTGTTTTAGTACAGACTGACAGGAGCTCTGGGAATTATAAATACTTTCTAATTTTAAAATTGTCAGAAATGCTTACTCGGTTGTGATGATGGCTAATTATTACCTAAAAAGTAACTCATTGTGATGAAGAATGTGAAGTTTCAAGTGGACTGGTCCTAAATAGACTGGGATAAGTCTTCAAAAGTGCAAATAAGCACCATTGACAACCCTGCCAGCTACTTACAGTTTTCTTTATAAAAGTGCACTCTAAATAGTCCTCAATGTATGACTTTTTTTGTTGCAAATTACCTGAAAAATGCTGTGGGTGCAAGGTAAAATATTTTAATTCAGGGCAGTGTCCCCAGCCTTACCCACCCCCTAAAACAAGGAATTGCTGCCCTGGTAAGTGTATGTTACTTTCCTGTTATTGCTGCCCACCTGCTAGCATTCCTCAGGGGAATGTTATCAACATATTTATGGCTGGTTAAATTCTGTAAAGTAGTATGTGTGCAGCGTGGGGCTGGTATAAGAAGTTGTTTAAAACTTGGTATTTGCCCTTCATAAAATGCTAGTGCTAGTAATACTGACCAGGGAACTGTACAATCTACTGTGAAAGGATAAAACTTTCAATTTCTCCACAAACTGATTAAACATAATTCAGGGGATTTTTTTTTAATTAAATATTTTAAAATTATATCCCATGTACTTCTGTGTGTATTAGAGTAGTAAAAGGGAAGTACTAAAATTAGCTGACAGACTTTTAATTCATCAGAAATATTTTTCTGGCACTAAGCAGATGGAGGTAAGTTTCTGTTTTCATAATGCAACAAAGTTTCTACTATTGTTGCTGCTAGTCCTTACTGTTAAAAGTATTACATAATAAATATTACATATTTTTTAAAAAATCCACAAAGTTAGATGTTATGTGCTTGTTTCTTATTTTACTTAAGTTCCAAAAATTCACTTTTTACCTCAAGGAAAGTTTTGGTGTTTGCATTTGGGTTTTTTTTTTCACTTTAAAAGAAATTCAAAAAATAAGATCAATCTCTGGGGTTTTTAATTTACTAATAAGAAACATCACAGGTGTTTGTAAGTTTGATAGTTGTAGATCTTTGGTCTGAATCAGATGAAGACCGTGTGCTGATCAAGTGCCATCATTAGTCTGCACAACAGACTTAATGCAGTTTGGCATTTCTGCAAAAGCCTCATAGTAAACACATTTCTTTGTTGTTAAGAGTGTACTTTTTGTGCCTCCAACACAGAGATCTTGACCAACTGTTAAGTTGCTCTAACTTGAACTGGACAGTATATTATCAGTGGTTTTTTGTCAGCCTTTCTCCCAGGCTGATGGGGTTAGTAAAGACTAACCTATGATCTTTAACCTGTGTGAGCAGATTTCTTCTATGATCTGTGTTTTAGGTCAGTTCTCTGCTCAAGTGCTGGCTGATTCAATAAATCACAGAGATTTTGTAGTGATGCCTGAGCATCACTAGCACTGCTCAATATTCAGACTGAACTTTTAAGCATGCTGTGTCACTGTGATGACTTAGACCAAAACAGGCACTGCAAAGCTAAAGTTTGAATGTGGGGAAGTTGGTGCCTTGAGAAGCTTGTCTGCCTTGCTGTGAGCTGAATCTTCTCAATTTAGGTAGTTTACATTCTTTTAGCAGCAGTCTTTTCTCTCTTAACCAAGTATTTTGATAGTGACAATCAGCAAAACTCCTGTGTTAGTTACAAGTTGCTGTTACAGATGGTGGTTTCGTATTGTGTGCTTGGTGTCTTTGCATCAGACCAAGTGCTGCTCTGGGCATCTTAGCTCAAAGCAGCCAAATGTGACACAACTTTCTTAGCATTTCTGAGATCACTTGTTTGCTTCTGTGCAAATCAGATGCCAGAAATCAGCTGAAGAGCCTATGTACTGTATTCTAGTACAGTGCTTGAAACTGGCAGGCTTTTTTTGCAACATTCTTTAATGAAAGTGTTGCCTGAAAGTATGCTGTAGTTTTGTCTAGTCCTTGTGTAACAATGCTTATACAGTCCTTATGGTCAGAATTAAATATTACCTGCTGAAGAGGTTATTTTCAGGATAAAGTTGTAGAACACTTTATTCTGGGGGTCTTTGAATCATCAGCTCTAGTAGAAAAGCCATAAATTGCTCAGTTTGGGTGGGGGGGAGGGTGGAGAAATGACTGAATCTCTGCTGTCTCAAACAGCAGTTTCCTATAATATAGACTCCACTTGGTGTCAGGGTGTACAAGGAAACACATTTTTCATTGTGAAAAGCAACAAAGAAATGAGATTATCAGTATCAAACAGGGCATTACTGAAAAGAAAATTATTCAGAGTGTTCTTTAGCAAGGGAGGCAGAGCTACCAGCTGTGTTTCTTCTACATGGGTGTATGTTAAAGTAGCAATTCCATTTCTGGTCAGTGAGCAGGGTTTTCTTTCTGGCTTGTGGGTCAGGGGTCAACTTTTCCTTAGGCAAGTTGAGGAGTTCGCCTCTGCCAGTGTCCTTTCATTATGCTAGAATCAGTCTTCCCTTTAAATACTTGACCCTAACTGCTGGTGTGGGGAGAGGTGGGAGGAAACTGATGTCAGTTGTATTCCATATCTCTCTTGCTAGGCTACATGGGCTGTGGGTTTCTATGCTGCATTTATAATTGTGTTTCATCTTCTTACAAGACATGAAATAAACTGTAGATGTACCTACATAGCTGCATGTGAAATGAATGTTAACACAATTTTTTTTTATATAGAGATAGAAAGTCAGTGCAGCTCTTCTCTGCAAATCCGACACCCATACATTTCAAATAGAAACAACATAATGAACTTGTAAAGACGTTTGTCTTACAAGAAGTACAGCTGACTTCTATGGGTTTCTAATTATATCATTCTTTCAGCATGGTGTGTTTAAAAACACAACATTTTATTAGGGCAGCTGCCTCTGTTAGAAACATAAGTCCCTCACTTCAGCTGGAGTATCTCATTGCTCTAGAACAAAACCAGCTCAATTATTAGGAAAATCTTAAATTTCTGAGGCAAATCAGTTTCTCAGTTTAGTAAATGCCTGGTAAGTGTTTTTTCATGATTTTGTAGGAGATCCGTGGCAAAGCTGAGACACCCATGCCTTCCTTACGTGGTTATTTCTGTAGCATTGTAATTCAAGTGCAGTTGGTTTGGGTTTAGTGAGGTTTATTTTGTAACACAGTATGCATGCTGTCAACAGCAAATTGGTGCTGCAGAACAGTTGCAGAGCATTACTTGTTCCTCAGCATTATTCTCCACTATTAAATTTTAGATTTTTGATTCTTGCTTTCCTGTGATGTGAGAGCTATCTTCTGTGGTCGGGCATTAGACTACCCCTAGGCAACTTTGGTGGCTTAAGAGCAAATGGTTTGGAGAACCATTCTTTGGGCCGTTTTTCCAACAAATTATTGGAAAATTGGTCTTTACATTCCAGCCACAGAGACAAATCATTGAGAACAATTTGTTCTCTGCTGACATGCCAAGCTAACTTTGCGCTAACAGTAAGAATGTGGTATGTTACATTTGAAACTTCTGGTACCACTTTTTACTCTTTGAGCAGCTTACTTTACTTTTTCTTGGGATAATTCTTGTTTGGATGCCTTTATTTTGGAGACAACCTTTATTAGACCAGGTCCACCCTAGAAAGTGATAGGAATTAATGCTTGGTCACTGAATGAATGAATTTGATCTCTCGGAAGGGCAGAAGTTCTTTTTGATTCTAAGAATTCTTCTTTTGAACTACTAGCTTTTTCTGCAACTTCACTGTTGAGATGTTTTAAGGGACTTTTGCAGCCTTCTTGATGTGTTGCTGCTCTTTAAAAACAAAGATATATAGAGATCCCTTTAAAAAGTAAGATCACTCTGAAATTCTACCTTGGTCAGATACATTCTTTATACAATCATGGTGAATGAATGGAGGATTCTTAAAACCTGCTATACAAAAAATTAATATTATTCTTCAAAATATTTTCTGAAATAAAATTTAAGGTATGAAATAAATATAACTGTCAAACTTACCCTTTTGTGCATTTCTATGCATGCATATTTTAAAAGAATATATCAGTTGTAGGCATACAATGAGTGTAGTGAGAAGTCACAAAACTAGATGAGAAATTAATGCCCCACTAAAATGTCCCATTTTCCTCAGATATATCATCAGACTACATGGAAAATCATAACTTTCCTAATAATTTTGCTTTCTTTATCCGATGTATTTTGAGGATAGCAAAATCAAAGGGAGAATGTTTTTTTTAATGAGCTGTATGTTACTGTAGTGAACATTGCTTTCTGATAAAAAATCAAAACCGATTATTTTAAGTTAAGGATCTGAAGTTATATCCTTACACAAATCTTGCATGTTAAAATACTTAATGAAACAATTGGCTTTTATTTTTCTGGATAGTGATCTCAAAATGACCATGTGAAGCTGTAGGGTGCAAAAAGCCAGCAAAAGCTAGTAAAGGGGGCAAAATTGACTAAGCAGGAAGGAATGGATAAAAATTTCTGTTAAAAATACCTAAGAAAAGTAACTGCAGTGATAATACTGTCCTGTCTGTCTCTTACCAGGAAATACTTGTTCCCAGCTACTAAATAGTAGTATGACCACAATCAGAAGGTGCTTATTACAGAGGTCTTATGATATACTGATTTTTAAATTGGCATATGAGAAATCATAGAATCATAGAATTTTTAAGGCTGGAAATGACCCCTAAGATCATTCAGTCCAACCAATAACCTACCACCACCAAGTCTACCCTTAGACCATGTCCTCAAGCACTGCATCTACCCGTCTTTTAAACACCTCAAGAGATGGGCACTCAACCACCTCCCCGGGTAGACTGTTCCAGTGCTTGATGACTCTCTCAGTAAAGAAGTTCTCTCTAATATCTAACCTAAATTTTTCCTGGCGCAATGCAAATGCACATGCTAAGAGCAACTACATGAAAAGTGATTTGTGGAGGAAAGCGTTAACTCTTGGCTGCGTACATAATACCAAATTTTGTTGGAGCCAGTTGTCTCAAACATTAGTAGAGGAAATTACTTAGTGATTTCGCACAGAAGAGTTTGAGCAGATAGAACACGGAAGGAAAGCTGGCAGTGCTGCTGCTTTACATGAGCTGTAATATATATGTGAGCTTTACTCAGGCAGCAAAGTCAGTTCAGTAGACTCAGGCAGTTCTCACAGGTAAAAGAAACTTGGAGGTGCAGCAGGTCTCTCCTTTGCCTCCAATTCCTAGGCAGTTTTTACATGTCAGATCCATAGGGCAGTAAAGTAACAGGTAACTGAAGGTACGGGTTTTTTGAAGAATAGCGTGGAGTCTAGTGTGCATTTCATCATGACTTGAAAAGGGCTGTTGATCCAGCCTTGCTTGAATTACACTAAGCTTCAAGAACTATTTGCTGTAGTGGGACTCGGTTTGTAGGAAGGAAAATAACATTGCAGAGATTACCATGAGGTGGGTTTAGTGGTTAAACATAACTGCAAATCTAAATCCATTTACTGTATCTTTGTTCAGCAAGGTTGTACAGATGCTTAGTCCTTTTATTACTGCACTTACAGCACGCAGTTTGCTAATACCTAAGGATATGATAGTCATGTACTCTTCCAGATTAATTTCTTTCCTGATGCAGCTGAAAATTAAAAATGTTGGGGTTTTCTTTAGTCTAATAGATTAAACACAAATACATCTTCCACTTGCAGATTTTTTTAATTGATAATTTTTGTGTAGTTTTATAATTAACACTTTTGGCTGGGGTATGTGTTAGTCATCAGAGTAGCATTTCACAATTTCTTCATTAGCACTCTTCAGAAGAGACTTCTCTTCTGAGCTGCTCCCTCACCACCTCCGGCCAGGCACAGGTTCCTCCCTTTTCCAAGCTTACAGGTAAATCTAGTTTTATGCTCACAGTTTTGAAAATATTCAAGTCTTCAGTCACACCTATTTTTATTTTACAATTGGTCAGATGGTGGAGATGCTAATGTAGAGATTGCTCTAGGCTGCTGTCTCTGGGAGGGGAAAGGTTGGTAATGTGTTAACCTAACACGTGTTTTGGTTAATTGTTCCTTGAGGCTTTTGAAGGCTATTAAAGGCTTGGGGTCATGAGGCTTAATGACAATTTTCAGGAAGATAGGAGAAACCTTGTGTATTGTGGGCTATTCACACAGCAACTCAATCTTCCACTGCAACTTGGCTCCTTAAGAAAAATGTTACCCTTCATTTAGTAATGATTGCTTTCACTGGAAACAGGGTTGCCTTTTGCTGTTTTTTGTCATTAATAGAAAATGGGGGCATGGCCCAGAATTTTGCTGTAGAAAGTTAACATTTCCACCAGCTGTTCATTTGGTGCCTATTGTCACATTTATATATTTAGGTTGTTAACTGATGATTGGATTTGCAGAATTTACAGGTCCTGTTCATTAACTTAAACAATAGTCTTAGTTACAGAAAAGTTGATTTGTTCTTAAATACTCTGAGCAAATTCAAAGTATATCTAAATGTTTATATAAATACATGATAGTGTACATGATAGACCACTATTTTGTTAATCAGGAAACAACCGTGAAAGTGAAAAGATGATTGTGATTAGGAAGCAGACTGGAAAATGGTCCCTTTTTTTGGCCTTTATATTGTAGCCATCTACATGGCAGCTGTGACCGAATCCTGTATGGAGACTGTTTTTCAAGTGATGATATATCTAGGGGAAACAACATGATTTTAAAATTTTGATGTAACACCATGGTTGTGGAAGCTCTAAATAATAGATGTAATAGTAGTTGGAGCCATTTCATTTACAATAAGGAAATTTCAAATCCCATTTTATGTGAGACTTTGAAATTGAGACACATAACCACGTGCAAAATCACACCATATGAAAATACTTAGAATGTCATCTTACTACATTTTAAGAAAATTAGTTTTCCCATACGTGGTATACTATCTTCCTTGCAATTGTTACTAATACCAAGATAAAAGCTGTAGGAAATACTAAAACTCTGAAGGAAGATTGCAGAAATACCTAATAATACAATAGTTATCTAGTAGTATATCTAAAATTATATGTTCCATAAGTTCCATCTGCAATTACATACTGTTGTTTTTAAAGGAAGTATTTCCTCAGTGAAGCCTTGTTCAGCACGCATAAGTTTTACATCCAGGCAGTTGTAATCCAGGCTTCTTGGGTTAATGACCACATGCAAAAGCAATGTTAGTCCTGCATTTCGGGTACTTGAGCAGAGCTTGGTTTGTTATTTGCAAAGGTAATTGCTGTTATTTGACCTGTAGGAAAACGATTTGGTGACGCTAAGTGCTCATGCAATTAGTCACTGGATGCATCAGCAAATAGCAAAAGGCTGAATGAGCTGAAGATCAGAGAACAAGTTTACGTGTTTGGTTCTCTTCTTCCTTTCAAAGATTACATTTCTTTGAGGCAGTCTAAAAAGTTTGTCCAAGCAGTATTTATTCCGCAAATAAAGTGTGAACATCTCTCCTGCTATCCCTAACCTATGCTTTGGAAACAGAGAAACGTGAAAGTGTTTTCTTGCACCTACACCTCTAGGCTAGTAGAGTTCCAAATTTCATCCCACTGCACAACAGTGGGTACTTGGTTATTTTAACCCAACAGTCAAGATGTTAAAAAAAAAAAGAGTCAACACGAATTGATTCAGTAGTGATAAATTGTGTAGCATGATTTTATTTTTAAAATGTTAACTTTTTAATTACCTACCACCTAGTCATCTTACTATGTGAATGACTATAGGTCTTTAATAGTGAGCTCCCTTCAGTTAATAAACAAAAGCAATACATCCAAATACATAAATGTATGCTCCAGTTGTAATGTTGTACTCTGAAACAGTAAGATGTTGCATAGGTGGTAGTATTTATAATTAAACTAGATTTCTATGGAAGAGTAGTTCTAAATATAGCAGTCACTGTGAACTAAATCCTCAGAAAGTTAACACTGGTGCTGCTGTGGTGTTTTCTCCTTTCCCAGCCTGTCCTGCACTAGCTGTTGCAGTCTGCCAGTAGCTTGTGGTGTTACTCTTCAGGTCCCTCTTCCAAAAAATATAGGAGAGCATTTCAGGGGTGGTGGCAAGGGGTAGAGGACAAGAAGATCTATCTCACCAAGGGGAGAGCTGGAGGCAGTGGATAGGGGAACATTGGATTTTATGCTTGAGAAAGTTCTTGTTTCCCTGAAAGGTAGTCATTGAGAAAGGAGATAGTTTGGGATACAGAAATAGATGAGGCCCAAAAGAATGAAATGAGAGTCATGGCAGAAAAGCTCTGCAGATCCTAAAATGCCCTGACCTTGCTTCTTTAGGAGCTTGGTTGAAACAAAAAAATAAGGAAACTTTTAACATTTGTGCTGTGTGTTTACAGACAACTGCAAATAGTCTTAAGTCTCTAGATTAATAAAATAACTTGTGCATCATTGTAAATTATACATATGTTTTTTAATACACCTATTAAAAAGGTGAAGTGCAATGTAATTTATGGATTAAATTTTGCCCTTGAATGTTTGTGAAGCTCATTAGTAGGAAGCATGTTGTGTGTTCTGGGAAAAAAATTTACCCTGTTATAAATTCATCTCATGCAAAACCAATATGGTAGTAACTTAAATTTCCTATCAGGGCATCAAATTTAGAGTTACTCTCTGCAAAACAGATGGAATTACTCATTGCCGTGGGCAGAGGAAGGCATGGTCAGATATGTTTTACTACAGGTGTAGCTGGTCAGACTAGGTGGCCCTTGTATAGTCTTGAATGACTGAATTTAACTTCAGAATGACAGTAATTACTAAGCTCCTTCTGAAGGATTCAGGGTGGAGACACTGCTCTATGTTAGCCTTCATCAGGGTAACACCTACCTCTTGAATTAAAGCACTTGAAATAGGAATACAAGCTGTATTAAAAAATGAAGGTTAATCTTTTGGAAAGATACGTAGTTCCTTTTCTATTTGTCTTTAACAACAACTATATGGTGTTCCTTTCAGTCTTAATGCTTATCCATTTCTAATCACTGCTTGTTCCTGTGTCTGTAATAGGGAAGATGAGAAATGTAACAGAAACGAGTGACACTAGGTCCTGGAGGCAGCATGTGCCCTTGCTGTGGATGGGCTTTATTCATCCAGGGGTGTCCTTGTGTCCGGGTTGTTTGCTTAGGAGCAGTGAACCGAGAGATGCCAACAAATTCCTGTTGGAGAAATAGCTGTTCTTCCCACCAGCTCTGGGGGCTTGATGAAAACTCTCCAGGGAGAGGGATCCAGAAAGCATTGGCAAATACTGCTTTTCCTTTATTTTGAAAAAGTCCTGCCAAGCTCCAGCCTCCTAACTTCATTGGTGCGGAGACTTCTGAATTTTCAGAGATCAATTTCAAACCACTTGTGTGGATTTAAGAAATACATAACAGACTTGAAGTCCAGACGTGGACATCAGCTTTTCATGTATCTGATAATGCATGCAGAAAATACTTTGTTCTTTGAATCATAATATGTACATAAATGCATACATAAAACATACAAAGAAAATAGTTTTTTCTATTCTTAGCAAAATAGTTTACTTTTCAACGTCCCTGATTATTGGAAATGCATGTAGACTGATAAGTACTCCTTGTGCTCCTTTTTGTTGCTTGCTGGCACTGATGTGACGCATTAATAAAACTGCTCTAGTACAATTAAGTGGGATTACTGTGCTCTTACTTGGTGGTGTATACAATTACTGAGGTCACTCTGGGCCATTTTTGTTGAGTAATAGTTGTCACTAGGCTTTTGGGTGAGAAGAAGCACAGGAAATGAGCTAAGCAGCCCTGTCAGCTACACCTAGGAGTAGTCTTTGTCACAGTAACTCAAGGTTGACGTGCAAAACATTATTTGTGTGTCTAGATTTGGAAGGTCCATTACATCTTCCCCTGCCTGCTTCCAGCTTTTTATTCTGTGCTTTTTAAACAGTATTTTTGATCTTGTTCTTGAATGGCTCCATAGTGATGCATTTTGTCAGTGGCAAAGCCATGGATTTTGTTTAATTTTCACACAAAACTTAAACTACCTCCTGGAAATTAACTTTTTAAAAAAAAATTTCAGGTCATCTTATTGTAGACTTACTTTACTTGAGTAAATATAAGTTGGGGAGGGGCAGAAATCGTTAAGGAGTGGGAGAAATGGGGATACTCTGTGGGACTCCTGTGTTCAGGGGTCTTGGAGGGTTGTGGGACTATAGAAACTCAGGGAAACAGCAGACAGGAACGGTAGTGCACAGTGTGATACAGGAGAGAATAATGAGATTTAAAATGGAGCTTTGATGCTTTAAAAATGCAGTATAGCATAACAAATTCTTACTTGGTTAAAGGGTCTTTATTTCAATGCAGACAAACATCTTCCAAAGACATTGTAGCTTTTCCTTGTTTCTTCAGGGTGTGCCTTTACACAGGATTGCCTAGTATGCTAACATAACTGGAGCTCATAAATAAATGCCAGTCTGCCCTGTACATCTGTCTCATGCTTTTCTGTGTTCTATCCGAAAGGCAACCTGACACTTCAAGACTAGATTTCACCCTCTGCCTTAGGCGGTGTGCGTGTTGTCTGAACTGAACGAGTGCTGAGGTGTGAGCTTGGTTTGGTCCCTCCTGGAAGGGAGCACCAGGGCTGGGGACACCTCTCAAAAAAAAAAAGAAAGGTGCTGGTTTATGACTCTCTTACTCAGCATCAGCATATTATAGCGAAGTGAACTTTGACAAATAAATATTCAAGTGTAATACATTCACTAGCCTGTTAGTTTTGTAAGTGTGGCATTTTACCCTTAATTTACTAAATCCTGGTCTGGAGGCTTTGGTACCTAAGCTAGTATATGCACTTAAGGCAACCAAGTACCTTAAAATAAAAGGCTAGTTCTGGGTGTCAGACTCAGAACCCAAGAAAGCAGCTGTAACTACTGATACCTAAATTTTGGCCCTAGTGGAAGTGGAAATGCCAAATTTGCGCAAGTCAAGCAAAGTACTTTTTTTTTTTATGTTTAATTATACATTCTATGGTGTTACAGTGTAAATAGTTTAGGTAGCCAAATTACAAACTGAAATGCTATAGTACTGTATGAAAAATATATTCCTACTACTCTAAAATAGTTTCTTAAGTGATGTGTTTTTTTCTGCTTCCCTATAGATAAAAGCAAAAAATTATGACAAAGTGGAAAAGGTGAGTCCTGTCAATATACGTAATGTATCTCTATAGCAAGAACAATTATCTTGTTATTAGGCTAAAACAGATTGAAAAGAACTATAGCTGACATTGAATGCTCTACTCAAAAATACAAATAAGAAGTATCACTAAAGTTGATTTGCTGTTGCTACCAAACCGTAATCTATGAATTGTGCAGAGGAATTTCTCTGCTTAATTCTCTCCAGTTCCTCTGCATAGCACGGAGATGCTTTAGTCAAAGGGAAAAGTAGTTTAACTTATTCTTTCTTACAAATCTCAGTCATAATTGCGAAGATTATTTTAATTCATAATGTATAGCTTTAAAAGTAGAAGACTGATTTCTATATCTGGAATCCTGATCACATCTTCTTGATGTATTAAACAGTTATTTCAACGATGCCTTATGAAGGTTTTACACATTGATTTATGGAAATGTTACCTTTCCTATGTACGAGAAACCAAGGGGAAGCTACCTAGTTACAAGTAAGTTAAGAGTTGCTCTGAACTATTCTAGTTTTACTATAAATCTCTTGATTTTTAACAAGGGTGTGGGGAGAAACCTGGGTGGCAAACCTGCCTGGGGATGGGCTGGTAGAGTGTCAGCAGGGGGCATAATATATAATCAGCATTTAGAAAACATTTTCTTTAATATTCCTTTAATTGAGCTTGCTGGGTAAAATTGCTTCCTTAGTCTGGATCCCTGTACTGAGGTGGGACAAGAGCAGGGGGTGTAGCTAGTGTGTTCATACCGGTTCCCTGCAGATGGGATTGGTGCACACTTCTTTCTCAGCTGGGACATTTGTTGTCCTCCCTCTCAGTGCCCTGTTTGCGGTCTCCACAAATGTTTTTGACTAGTAATAGTAAATAGTTCAGTAATTAAATTAAAGTTTTGGAAGCCATAAAAAGTATGCAATTCAATGTATCTTAATTTTTGGGATGCATTAATCTTTATCCCTTTTAATTTACTACATTTTGCACTAAGTTTAATGCTTTTTATTCCTGATTGAGATTTCAAGTACCTTTCAGTTTCTATGAACTGTTTCTTTCCCATTCCACACTCATTTCTTTGTATTATAACTGGCAGGATAACCCGTGCATTAACAGGAAAAAAAGCCAGATTTTAGAATTTATTTTTACAACACAGTTATGAAACAATTTTGTTTTAAAGTACCAGCACCCCACTCCCCCCCCCCATTTTTATTTTTCTGTTAATAGGGTCAAGGAGATAGAAAAGTACTGAAAGATGTTTGAGTAAAGGAAGCTGGGAGAAAAGGGAAAGAGAGAAAAAACTGTTTTCATTGAAACTTGGCCAAGGAAATATTCTGTGAGCTTTTTAAGTTTGGGGGAAAAATATTTTCAATTTTGAGGGGTGGATAAGAAATCATGTGACATATTTTGGCCAGTTTCCACACAGGGGAACTACTCTTGTTTGCCCCAGCCTTCTGGTGTTCCTCCAGAATTGCAGCAAGGCTTGGGGGATTCTGAGGAAACGAGTAAACCATGGATACATCTGTCAGATAAGAAGATACACAGTGCAGTTGTTTTCTGTCTTCTCAGTGTCCAGTGCACATAGTTCATATGTATTTCCACTTAATGGGGAAAGGGAGGTGTCAGGAGCTGTTAGTGTGCTAGATTGCCACCAATAGATTTAAATAAATTTTGGAAAAAAACCCCGACCCAAATTCAGAATTTTAAAGAATTTCATGCCAATTTTTACTCTCAACTGTTGAATGATACTTCATTGTTTTGCTACACAGGTAACATAATAAATAAAGACTTTTTTTTAAAATACTTAAGACTTGCTCTATCGTCTTTGTGATTTTTTTTTTCCTCAGAGAAAAAATGGCTCAGGCATATGATTTTGCTCTGGATAAGATTGGCATGGAAATCATGTCATACCAGGTATGTTTTTTAAATGAAAAAGAAATTTATTTCTTTATAGGAAATACAACTAAACATTGGTTTCATTTTATGTAATATTTTTTCTCATGTAGATCTGGGTGGATTACATCAATTTTTTGAAGGGCGTGTAAGTACCTTAAAAGAATATTTTTTAAGCTCATTAAATGTAATGTTGATGTTTGTACCAGTTGTGACCTGTAATAGCTGACATTACTCTCTCTCCCCACTATTTAGAGAAGCAGTAGGATCTTATGCAGAAAACCAGAGGATAACAGCTGTCCGTAGGGTTTACCAGCGTGGTTGCGTGAATCCAATGATAAACATAGAACAGCTCTGGAGAGATTATAACAAATACGAAGAGGTAATCAAGAACTTGAAATTTGCTTATGATATTAAAAAAAAAAAAAGAAAGGTTTTAAGTATGGTGCCCAAACTGTACCCACTAAATAATCCTGTGTGAAAGAACTGACCATTAGTGCCTTATGTACCAAGACCTGTGGCAAAACTGTAAGGGTACTTGAGTGATAATTTGGGGTTTTTTTAAATTCTTTCTATAGGATACACTTAACTGTCCCATTTCCTGGTTGGTTCAGTAGATTTACTGGTTAATTAGAAATCACTAATTAGGTATCTGTGAGAGAGAACATATTTAATGAAAGCTAGAGCACATCAGCTGGTAATGAGGGCTTGCTTCCCCAAGGAGGCACTCCTCTCCTTTCAATTATAGTCGGGCAGGGTAAAGTGGCATTCAGCTATGATGGCTTGGACTTCCTTTGTGGAGTCAAGTTATGTGATCTCAAGTGCATATAAAATGTTCCTCACCATCCTTCACCTGAAGTCATTACAGCATCAGATCAGGTGAGTCTCCTGCAACACTGTCTTCAGCAAATGTAACTCCAGCTTGATGACCTTGCATGCTAATTTGTAGGTGCACCTTCATAATGTATTTGTAAATACACTTGGTAGTGTAACTTATCCCTGTCAGCACAGCTGCGAGTGCAGAACTTGGGGTGGATGCCCTCGTGCTGGGCAGTCAAGCACAGGTGCTCATACAGCACTGTCCCCCTCCTGCGTGCTGTGCTGGAGTTGCAGATGCAACCATGCCCTTGTTCAGCTGGGAACTAAGCAGGAAAGAAAGGACAGTCTCTCATTCCTCCTTGCTAATTATGGAAGTTGTAGGATTGGTGACCTGACAGGGGCCCTGTGCTCAGCCAGTGGCAGTAGAGTACCTCTGGCATCTACAGCCACGAGTGAGTCCTGTAACAGCTCATCAGACCAGTACTCAGGGGTACTGCACATAGCCTGCTGACCTCCAGGGAACATACCCAGCAACATGCCTTCTTCTCCAGAGGAAAGTCCCTGGTACAGCTTCCCTGTCACCCTCTTCTACGCCTCCCATGCCGTAAATGAAGGCAGTCATTACTGGTACCTACTATTTTCATTAATAGCTAGGGAGACTTTCAAAATGAACTGAAAGTTGCCCCACATTCACTCTGATCATATAGTTGAGGCAGCTCTGGCTGACACCTGTAACACAAGCCAGTTCTTGGGCTGTTCAGAGCTGCTGGAAGCCAAGGGTCAGTGCTCTGCTCAGACATGGGGTTCTACACACCTTACTCTGGCTACAGCGGCCTCCAGGGAAAGGGCTGCTGCTCACAGGTGTCCTGGAATGGGGAATGACATTCTGCTCACCAGAAGTGCTCTTTGAGGGCAGGATGATTCCCCACATCAGTAGTCCCACACACAGTGGTCATGTGCAGGTCTCCCTACAGTTACTGGTTACTTGCTGCAACTAAAATACTCTCAAGCTTCCTTTTGGCTCAGTCAGTAGCGACTGGGTAGAAATATCAGTCTGTCAAGTCAGCAGTATCTTTAACACCTAGCCAAAAGCAGTAACTCCCCTAGTGAGACAGAGAAGTGACAATCTGCAGCTCACAAAGCTGCATGGCTGCACCTCACAAGGCTGAGAGTGCATTCTGGGAGAACATCACCATGTCCTCAGCCTGTTCCTGGGGTAAGTGGAATATTGATGGCCCAGAAACCTATCCCAGATGGCACTCTGCCAGTCCAGATGGCACCTTGCTTCTGCACTGAGTCCGTACCCAACTCGGGTGTCTTTTTTCAATAGGACTGAAAGCTGTGCTCGCCTTCCTCAAAGCCCTGGCAAGCCATGCCAGCAAAACCCACCCAGACACAGGTGTGACCAAAAAGGCTGTCACTTATCCTGCCTTGAGTGGTTCTCGGAGATTTTGTTCATACCTGGGACCTCATGACCAACCTGTGTTGCCAGGGTGTGGGTTGTACCTGGGGACCTGGTTGCCCCGGTTCCACTGCTGCTCTTGCTTAGCAGCATGGTTGGGCCCTCGGCACCTGCATGCAGTCCCGGAGGGGTGTCGTTCTCTGGTATGACAGGTCTTAAGTCACACCTGACAAAGGTACATGTATGGCAGGTTACTGTGTTGAGTTCAACCTCTTTTTAAAAGCTCTCCATTACTTCAGTAATAGAGGAGAAGGCAGAACTTGAAGCATTGAGGTCAGCCTCTGCTAGTACTTGTCAAAACGGTACTGCTTATACCCTGTCTCAGTCTTCACCTGGTCAGCAGCTAGGCAGGGAGCTCTGACCCTTGACTAGGTATTGACCAGGATTTAAAAGAAAAAAATGTAACTCACAAATAGTCTTCCTGCTTTCTTCCCCAGCAGGTTTATGTAAAGGTCATTGTGTTTTTTAATTCTGTGATTTAAAATATTGAGGCACTTCAGGTCAGCTGACTTCTAGTATTGAGGTTGTTCTCTAATAAAGAGGTTCTTACCCATTTGTGATACATTAGGAGAAATGCAGCACCTTTTGAGATCAATGCTTTAAAATCTTGCCCTCCTTAGTCACTTTTGCATTCCCTTTCAATCTCTTTCTGTGTGAAATGAGATTCGGTAATTCCGAAATGAAATTGCACATTCCCAATTCCTTTTTTCACCTTTCTCCAGGGCATCAATATTCACTTAGCTAAGAAGATGATTGAAGACAGGAGTAGAGATTATATGAATGCTCGACGTGTAGCAAAGGTACAGCCTTCTGTTGACTTTGTTCAATTTACATCTGTAAGCTAACGTTAGAGTTGGTTCTTATTTCCAAATAAAAGCGTGTGTTAGACTAATAAGGTTGGTACACTAAAATATTTGTATCAGTGTGGTAAAGTATAAGCTAAACTTACATGTTTAATGCGTTAAAAATCTGATGTGCAAAACGTGGCTTGTTTCAGGAATATGAGACAGTGATGAAAGGTTTGGACCGCAATGCCCCCTCTGTCCCCCCGCAAAATACTCCACAGGAGGCTCAGCAGGTAGACATGTGGAAGAAATACATCCAGTGGGAAAAGAGCAATCCTCTGCGTACAGAAGATCAAACTCTCATAACAAAAAGAGGTAATTAGATGCTGTGCTAGGACATGTAGCTCTTTATTTCTTAGCTCCGTTAGTGACCTCCAGTGTAAGTATTGATGTGCTTTAGGGATCATAGTGTAGTAGAAGTTGATCAAGTATCTTGAATTCTGTGGGTATTTTTTCTTAACTACTCTTCAGCTTTTGCTTAATCCAAGCTGAAAGTAATACATGGATTTTGGGGCACAGTGCTACGGTCCTTTTCCACTGAACTGTCATTAGAGGTCAGAAAATGGTGGGTCACAGCCTGACTTTATGGCTGATGTTCTTGAATGGGTTCTGCTGTGGAAGAGGCCAGTTTTAGCTGATGGTCATGATTCATAAAATTCCTGGCAGTATAAAACAATGCAGTTGTGATTGTTGTATTCAAAGCCAATTGGCGTTACTACTGCCTGATTTATTTGCCGGATTTGTATTTCATACTTCCATCGTGCAAGACGGTACCATTTCTGCGATAATATACACGGAATCCTCCTCTCATTTCCCCCCGTAGTTATGTTTGCCTATGAGCAATGCCTTTTGGTCCTGGGACACCATCCAGATATCTGGTATGAAGCTGCACAGTACCTCGAGCAGTCTAGTAAACTGCTAGCCGAAAAAGGGGTAAGCACATTGCCTTTGGTTTGCTTATTTCATTGCTTTGACATGGTATACTGCCAATTTCTCCTCAAATGCTTAAGAACCAAGGAGGGGTGTGTGAAGAATATTTAGCAACCATAAGTTGTGTTGGGCTCAGAATGTTAAAATTTGGGCTACTTTAAGAAATGAAAGTATTTGAATTTCAGGTGAGATTGATGAAAAAGTGTTTCAGTGTTGGCCAGCTTTCTGCGGGAGGGGTGTTGACCTGACTTTGAGGTTCCTTATATACTGGGAAGCTGATTTTCTCATTATTGGAGCACTGCAGATTGGTTCCTTGGGGGACACAGACATCACTATGTAGATTTGCCTTCATTGTCACAGATGCTGAACAATTATATTACCATACTTGTTTCATAACAGGACATGAACAATGCTAAACTTTTCAGTGATGAGGCTGCTAATATTTATGAACGAGCGATCAGCACTTTATTAAAGAAGAATATGCTTCTTTATTTTGCATATGCAGATTATGAAGAGGTGAGCAAAAATAGTGATGTACTGACATTAAAACCCAAAGACATCTCTCAACAATAATGTCATTTATGTGAAACGTTGAGAATATGCAGAGTTCTCTAGAATTTACTGATTCTTGTAGCCTGGGGTTTCAGTGTTTATGAGCTGACAGAAGGGAGAGGAAAAAGCCATAGTATTAGTTACACTATTTTTTAAAATCTTTCCACATAAATATTGACTGTTTTTCAAATTACTGTGGAATTGAAAGGCTGACAGATTTTCATTTACCACAGCATCAGTTTCTTCACATTTAAAATTGGGATAAAGGATACCTCTCCTGTCTAATTTTTGGGAGTTTCCTGTTCGTATTTGTGGCTGTGAGGGAGGGATGGAGGCACCCTATACTGCAGCTTTGAGAAATCTCATTACCCAGGCTGCCATTGCTTTGCACAGCCTCCATAATGAGAAATACCTGACAATGGCTGGTTTTGCATGTGAACCATAGGGAATAAAGGCCATTTCCCACTGATAGGTAGCTGCTGTGGAATTCTGCAGGATAGATTTTGCCCGCTTGTCATAACATGGAAGAGTCTGTGGGAAGATCTTGACAATAACAGTGCAAAAACCCACCCATTTCCCCTTAAAATAAAGCCTTCCAGTGCAGTCTCTTGTATCCTCGACATACTGGTAATTTACGTTTTTAAGGGAGGGCTGCAGCTCATGGGGAACAGTGTGGCTTATTTGACATGCGTAGAGTGGAGAGTGAAGAAGGTGGTTTTCCTAGTTGTCTGCACATTACTGTTAAGACAGAAGGAATCAGGTGTCACAAACACCTACTGTGGCAGTTCTGCTGCAGCATTACTAAATTAGAAAGAGACTTCAGGGATTCTTGAAAAGCATGTAGGTAAGCACTAGTGAGAAGTTCCTGTGAGAAGTAAAGAAATGGCTGCACAAGACAAAAAATGCATTTGCATAAAGGGACTGGCAGACATAATGTTCAACTGGGGGGAAAAAGAAGCAGGAAAAAGAATCTTGGCTTTTTCTTCAGATTGATTTTTGTATTTGCACAGATGAGAATAATATAGTATATAGTAATATATAGTATTACTAAGCAGCCTGTGTTTTCTTCTTTCTCACTTAAGAGTCGAATGAAGTATGAGAAAGTACACAGCATCTATAACCGACTCCTTGCTATTGAAGACATTGATCCCACTCTGGTAAGATGATCCTTAGTATTGAGTTTTTCCATATTTGCATGGACAGTCACCTGACTACCCTCAAAGAATGGGAAGGTACATACAGGAGCTTATTGGGTCACAAGGATGACCGAGCAGGTGCAGTATTGAGATGATAGGATTAGATTCAAATCATCAGCCAGGCTGATGGTTATAGCCTTTAATCCACTCAAGATACACTAAGTCATGTGCACTTTTCTCCTTAGTCTCTTTTGGAGAAGCTCATAAAACAAGTAATGAAGGTGTAAGATATTAAGGATTTCATGAGGCAGCTTGTAAGAATTGGTGTGTTGTGTTGGCTTTACTTAAATTCCCCTTTGCCTTCCCTTAACTGATCACAGGCAGGTTGTCTTTACCCGTTGTTCTCCCTACACAGAAATACACTGTAGTGTGCACACGTGGTTTGGAAATGGATTTGTAATGTACTGTAAGTGTCAAAAGAGTATGGCTGTATGCCTGCTTGACTTAGAGAGGACATTTTTGGTACCCAAAATTGTGCTGGTACCGAACAAAGGGTGTGAGAAAGTCACCTGCCCTCAAGAAGTCATTTGGCTTATATATAGATGAGACAAAGTGTGAGAAGGTAAAAGAAGGTCTGAGGTCTAGAATGAAACAGGTTTTTGCCAGAGGAAAGGTACGTGTCCTACTATTATATTATTGTTACTGCCATGTCCTGTTCATTAAACACAGATCATAATGCTTCCCAAACACACTTCTGGGAAACCACATGCCACTGTCTCCTATTTGAGGATTGCTGTTATGGGTGATCTAATTCGCAGTGGAGAAAAGTTAAATCCCAAAGAAAGGCAAATCACAAATTGGCCATTTAATTAAACAGCACATTCATTATTTCCTTCATCAGGCATAAATATTTGCAGACAAGATGATAAAAAGATGTTGTGAAAATAACACAGAGGCACATCAGAGTTTGGTTTCTCTTTTGAGTTACTAGCTGTATTAGGTGTTATTTCAGATCTAGTAAAAAACTTTACTGTATCCAAATATTCTTTGTTAGCACTGATACTATATACATGTAACTATGTGCCTCAGGTTTATATCCAGTATATGAAATTTGCAAGGCGAGCAGAAGGCATAAAATCTGGAAGGATGATATTTAAGAAAGCAAGAGAGGATGCCCGGACCCGCCATCACGTCTATGTTACAGCAGCTTTAATGGAGTATTATTGTAGCAAGGTAATTGCAGACGCTCAGTTTGGTATGAATGATATGAAGAAGTGTCAGAAGGGTGCATACCTCACTGAAGCTAATAACTTTTTTTTTTTTATGTTTGCAGGATAAGTCTGTGGCCTTTAAGATTTTTGAGCTAGGGCTGAAAAAATATGGGGACATTCCAGAATATGTACTGGCATATATCGACTACCTTTCTCACCTGAATGGTAAGCTTAATGCTTTAAGAGGTCTAATGACGCAGTATTGTGCCTTCTCAGTGAGTTCAGATTCAGGCCAGGGTCTTTGTATTTTAGTTTTAATTCTTGAAGAGCAGTGAAACCTCTAAATTAAACTCAGCAACTAATTAAAAAAAAAAAAAAAACAGCCCACTGTTTTGTTACTGAGGGGTCAGAATGGCATTGACATTAGGTCTTGATTCTGCTGAACAGAGGACAGAACTTTCCAAACAGCAGCTCACTTGCATCACAAGAGTTTCACAGCATCTTCTATGAGCAGGGAGAGTACACTGAAAGATCTAAATCCTGAAGAAAATGATCTATAGAAGGTTGAAATCAGCGTGAGAGGAGCGATTGGTTAGTTGGTGCCCAAATAGATGAGTGACATATAAAAGCAGTGATTGGGATTATTAGTCCTGCTGGAAAGTTGCCATGGAGCTGGTTTGCAATGCAAAGAGCAAGGTGCTAGTGAGGCATCCAGCTCCTTGGTGGCACAGGGAAGCCACAGCAGGAGGTAGTAGGGGGTCTCTGCAGGGTCCCCTGAGGCAGGAGTTAACAGTGATGTCAGAAGAAACCCAAGCTGCTGTGGAGAGCAGGGACTGACAGAGACCTTTGTGGAGGAGTGTCCTGGGCCATGTTTCATGGGGAATTAGAGGAGAGGGAGGAGAGAGTGGAGAGCGTTTCATCCCGGGCTCTTCCTTTGCTCAGTCCTTTCTACCGGGTACCCATTAGATTGTTAATCTTTTCAGCTCATTCTTTGCAGCGTAACGCCACAGAGCTGTGACACAGTCTGGGTTTTACTACAAACTGCAGGCTCAGTTTTGTGAGCTGGTGGGAGCGTTGCTTGCAAGTGGCTCTGCTGCTGGATCTTCTGCACCTGCCAGTGCCTTCTCTAGGCACCCAGCACATTAGTCTCTCCTGTCAGACTTCAGTGCCACCCTTATTCAAGCTCTGAAATTCTGAACAGATTTAGAGCTTTGTTTCCTCCCATGAGCTGTAAACACAGATTTATTTATTTTTTCTCTACAAAAAATGTATTCCATTTTGCAAGAAGTTGTTTTAGGTGTACAGAAACATTTGCAATGCCTTTCTTAGATTGCCATCAGAAAATATCTTGCCAGCATATTTCTGCTCTGTCTTAGCAACCTAGCAGACCTGAATGAAAACCGAGAAAATTGATCACTTGAACTCTTTTAAATGTAAGATAGGGCAAAATATGCAGTCAGAGAGACAGGAACGAAGCTAGTTTGAAGTACAAACCCAGCAACCACTCCATTCCCCCAGCAGGCTGAGCACTCGCTTGAAAACCAGGTCTACTAGTTTTGGAAGGCCTTCTGAGGAATGTACAAGTATCTGGGTATTGCCTTAATTTGAAAGGAAAGTAACGAACTGAAAGACCAAATCTAGAATTGCCAGTATAGGCCATTGTGATAATTAAGAAAACAGGAAAAACAAGTGATCCTGAAGGGACACCAAGCAACACCTGTGCTGTTGTGAAAGAAAAGGCATTAGGTTTGGTTTGTTGCTATTGACAAAAATAGACTTTCAGCTACTGAATTCACAGTACTGTTTAACATGGCACAGTTCTATGTAGGCGTTCGGATTTTTCTTCTACTTACTGAAGCTGAAATCCAGGACCCAGAATGTTAGCCTTGTATTTAACTCAGCATGCACTTTTCTTGCAATAGAAATCATTCGACGTTGTCTTGAATATATTTTACTCAGTGTGATTTTTTTTTTCCTTTTTCTTTCTGTCGTTAAAGAGGACAATAATACAAGAGTTCTGTTTGAACGTGTTTTAACTTCAGGGAGCCTTCCGCCTGAGAAATCTGGGTACGTCTGCAAAAGCTGTTTCACTACACAAAGAGAGATACATAACCCCTTTCAACTACAGGGCCACAAAGATGATAAGAGGGCTGGAGCACCTTTCCTATGAGGACAGACTGAGAGCGTTGGGGCTGTTCGGCCTGGAGAAGAGGAGGCTCCGGGGAGACCTTATAGCGGTCTTCCAGTACCTCAAGGGGGCCTACAAGAAAGATGGGAAGAGGCTGTTCAGTAGGGCCTGTTGTGGCAGGACAAGGGGTAATGGTTTCAAAATAGAGGGAGGGAGATTTAGATTGGATATAAGGGAAAATGTTCTTTACTGTAAGAGTGGTGGAGCACTGGAACAGGTTGCCCAGGGAGGTGGTGGATGCCCCATCCCTGGAGACGTTCAAGGCCAGGTTGGATGAGGCCCTGAGCAACCTGATCTAGTTGGGGGTGTCCCTGCTTCTTGCAGGGGGATTGGACTAGATGACCTCTGGGAGTCCCTTCCAACTCTAGCCATTCTATGATTCTATGATACAGACACCCCAAAGAAATTAGAAACAATGAACAGTAGGAAAAAAATGGGTACAGATGTTCCTTCTCCCCTTTGTGCTGTCCAAAACAGCAATAGCTGTGACAGATTTGTGCAAGTCCCTGTCCTGCTTGCATTGAAGTTCACTGATGCACTGACTCGAAAGTCTCCCAGGTGCAGGATTGCCGAGGACAGAGTGCAGACTCCTCCTGCGTAGTAAGGATTTGGTGTTTGAGCAGGTGATGGGACTAGTGACATGTGCTGCTCACCTGAGAGACGCTGTAGGTAGATGGGGATATGAAGCTGAGAACATCTTTCGGGAGCATTTTGTTAGAGAAGGCGAGTAAGGAATTTATTGAGAATGCTGAACACCTCCCAGCCAACTGAAAATAAACTAGGGAAAGAGCCTAGGAAAGATGTGGATTAACCACTCACTGCCACGTTTTCATTGCTACTTTATCAGTTTATTTGTCTGAAAAAATGTTTGCCAAACCCTTTGCAGTCTTAAAAGAGTTCAGCATTATTGTTCTGGTAGATATTGGTGTCAGAACTAAGAACTCAAACGTCACACTGCTGTGCACACTGATTCTGTGCTTTAATTCTGATCTTCCATGAGAAGTAGTTTTATGTCCATTTTAAAAGTCAGAAAAGCCAAAAATTTAAAAGCTGAATTTTCTTCAAAGGTGAGCTTCAAAGCTCAAATGGAAGTTATATCAAGTCCAGAAATCTGGTCAGATGTTCCTTAAGTAACAGAGATTTTCCACAGGGAAATAAGCCGTAACTCTGTATGTTCTGGGCAATGTGAAGTGCTGCCTGTTGTGTTAGAGGGTGTTTAGAGTTGTCCCTGCACAAGGATGACACACAAATTTGTGAAGCGTTCCATATTTTTTGGGGGGGTTGGACTTGATGATCTCTTGAGGTCCCTTCCAACCCCTACAATTCTGTTTCTCTTGCCTGTTAGACTATGCTGGTCTATGCAAAGAAACATCATCTGTTCCTTCCTTGAAAAGTCCTTCACATGTCAGCATCAGAGTGAGGTTCTGAGTAGCAGGATGAGTAAAGTGTTTGTGCATCTTACCTGGAAGAGAAAAGCTTACCTCAGCTGAAATCCTTCACTCCTTTCCGTAACAAAGTCCCTTACAATCCACTAGACTGAAAGCTCCTCAGAACTATGTAAGGCACTGGGAAGAGGCTGCAGGTGCATCTAGAGTAAACCGTAGGAATGGTCACGTGTTCCCAGATTACCTCCTTTGAATCTTTCCTGCTGTGTGAGCTGTGATTGGGTTGCTATCAGTCATTCCTTCTTCAGCAACTGTTTCTTCTTTTACAGGGAAATCTGGGCTCGGTTTTTAGCTTTTGAAAGTAACATTGGTGATCTAGCTAGTATCCTCAAAGTTGAAAAACGGAGGTTTACGGCATTCAAGGAGGAATACGAGGGTAAAGAAACAGCTCTGCTGGTAGATAGGTATAAGTTCATGGATTTGTACCCTTGCTCTGCTAGCGAACTGAAGGCTCTTGGTTATAAGGTAAGTGGGCAAGAAGCCTTCATTTTACCATTGTTACTTTCAGGCCCAGGAAACTTTAATTCCTTGTTTAGGACTTGCCTTACGCTCTTTTCTTGTCAGAGAGCAGGTAGAGCAGCCTGACACACGGCTCCTTGTCTCAGCAGGCAGCAAAGTGCCAGGTGCAGGGGGCCAAGGGCAGAAAGGAGCCAGAAACATGACTGACAGATGCTACTTCATGTCTACATATTTACCTCTCCTCTTCCCTTGGGAAGGCTGATGTGATAGCACTATCACCATTCAGCTGCAGGCCTCCATTTGAACCTGAGCTCCTTCAAAAACCAGAATTCTTTTGGAAGTTTGTAGAATTGGGTCATCTGTATGAAATGTCAGTCTGCCCTTCCTCTCTAGCTGGCAAAACAACTCGTTTCAGTGAGAGCCACACAAAACCCAAGATGCTGCAGTCCCAAAGACTTCTGCAAGCAGCTGAGGAAGATCATCTATAGAAATCAGTGGCTTCTTCAGTAGTTTATTAGGGTTAAAGTGCTTTGGTGGCGCTATTCAGAACTTAAAAGCCTGGGCCAGACACCTGTATCTGGTGGTCACCTATCTCATTTCTGAGCATATGTATTTTAACTACTGTTTTAGCCATGTGGAAGGCCATAACCCTTCACAAAACCACTAGAACAGAATAAAATGCTGATATTTTAAAATTACTTTTCCTTAAAGCATGATGCCAAAGAAGCAGAAATAGCTCTGTTGGAGGAATGGCTCTTTCCCACTTGTACAAATAGGAAGGGAGCCTTCAATTCATATTTCCAAGATAGTGCCTTGGCTTCCGTTTATTTCTTGCACAGAAAATGATTGAAAAATACAGAAGTCACCCAAGTTAGCAAAGCAGCTGAATTGCTGGGCTTCATGCAGCTGTAAAATAATGGGGTAGGTGGAAGGAAGTCACGTTGAGCCCGTGAACATTTCTCTTTTAACACCGTCAGGACAAAGTTAGTTTGGAGTTACAGGTGTAACCGTACCGTTGCTCGTAACGTGCCAAAACCCAATGCTATCTATCTGAAGTGATGCTTTGCAGGCCTGCTGACTGCCTTATGCTCGCTTTCTTTTCCAGCTTGAGCAACCTAGGGAAGGAAATGAGGGAAAAATGATAATTGTGAAGGCCTAGTGGTCTGCACCTGTTCACTTGAATATTTTTAACCTAAAAAAAAGGAGCCGCTCAAAAATGACAAATACAGTCCCACTCGGTAACAAAACCAAGTGTGTCTGCTCCCAGCTGGGACACCGTAGGACTAAAATGTTCCATGAAAACATGCAAGCTTTGCCCAGATGGTCTTCTAAGAGACCACCTGAAATTCTAACGGTGACAAAGTGAAAATAAGCAACTGGTCTAGAGAGATGTTTTGTTCTGTCATTTAAACAAACACCGTGATCCTGCCAAGTTCAGAGCTCTCAAATTGCTTTTGCAGGATGTCTCCCGTGCCAAGCTGGCCACTATAATTCCAGACCCTGTGGTTGCACCATCCATTGTGCCTGTTCTCAAAGATGAAGTTGACAGAAAACCTGAATATCCAAAGCCAGACACTCAGCAAATGATTCCGTTTCAGCCAAGACACTTAGCACGTAAGTCAGACAGTCGGTCGGAAGCAGTTACACTTCCCCTGGCACCAAGCTGTTCGCCTGTGTGTTGAGCAAACCTGATCACAGACTTTCCTGGTCACCAAAACATGTACTTACACTGTAGGCTGTTATTTAATCGTATTGCTAGAGGCATATATATTTTATTAATACTAAGATCACATGGATATAAGTACGAGTAGTTTGGGGTCCGGTGAAGGGTAACAATCTGTTACACAGACTGCTCCAAACTTCAGATCACTGACCAAACAATGTGTAATTAGTAGAGGCAGAAGTAACAGGGTAGCAGTGATTTGCATCAAGCAGTAACCCTGTGAAAGCAGTGCATGTCTAGCTCTCTTGCATTGGCTTCATACAGATTTTCTGCCCACAGCTCCAGGTTTGCATCCTGTCCCAGGTGGTGTATTTCCTGTTCCACCAGCAGCTGTAGTTCTCATGAAGCTCCTGACACCTCCTGTTTGTTTTCAGGTTTGTTTTAACAAATTCTAAAAACTCCAAGAAGTTACAGAAGTGATTCTGTTTCGGCAGAACCCCAGTGTGTACTGAAAATAATCTTCTGAATTTTTTTTTTCCCTTTGGTGACAAATCAGGGTCCCTTTGTCCAAGTGGATGAGCTCATGGAGATATTCAGAAGATGCAAACTGCCAGACAGTAAGTTATTTGTTTGCTCTGGAGTCTGGGATAGTGCTGCATATGACTGTTTTACATGTGGTGTCTAAAATCCAGAGCTCATTTACAGATGTGTAATTATTGCTTGAGAGTTTGTAGGTTGGAATCTACATAGAGCTGTTTGCGCACTTTACTGCGGGAGATCAAGAGAGTCCCAAAGCTGAAACTCACCAGCTGCTACTTTAATAACATTTTGGTGGTAAACAGTAAAAAAGGGATTTTCAGAATATCAGGCATTACTTCTAGCAGCACTGTAACATTACACACAAATTTGCGGCATGGTAGGCAGAACTCCGACTGCACAGCATTGCAGTGTTTGAGAACACGTCGAGAGCAGTTTTCTGAGCTACAACAAAAGTAGAGTTCTGAACTGTAAAACCCAGACACATCCCTGCTCCAGGCTTCATGTAATGGCAGAGGATAATGCACTACTTTTCACCCCCGCACTGTTAGCTTAAGGAACAGATGATCAGAGAATAAGCAAGCAAGGTCTTAATTTCTTTTAGAGGGTAAACATCTGCTTGAATTATATGTGGTATTCCTGAAGTTTTCTCTGTTGGTAAGCAGCAAGGGACTTGCTCTGCCAACTTTCTGATGACTCACCTAGCTCTACTGTTTGCCCAGTAGGCCCCTCTCTTTTATTAAGCCTGCAGGTGACCTCAGTACTCTGTAAAGGGGAGGGCTAAAGCTGAGGTACCAGCATTTACTTTAGAATCAGTGTTTGCCATGGCTTGGAGTTTTAGACAGTTGATACTTAATTCTTAACATTTGTAGAAGAGGGTAGGAAAAACGTCTCGTGGTCCAGAACTCTCCACAACGTCTCTGTCTTCATGTCCCTGTTTCCAAACTTATTTCTAATCAGGGGATTCAGTTTCACAAATTAAATTAATCTCTTGATTTAACAGCTGTTGATGAAGCTGTGCGAATAATTACTGGAGGCCTACCTGAAATAGCCATGGAAGGCAACGGACCCGTGGAAAACAACGCCATGCTCAATAAGGCCGTCAAGAGACCACATGAAGATTCTGACGATGATGAGGAGAAAGGATCTGTAGTTCCCCCTGTACACGACATTTACAGAGCACGACAGCAAAAGAGAATCCGGTGAAAGTTTTGGAGTTCTACTGTGATAGACAAAGACTTGCATTGAGTCCATCAGTCTCTTAAAAGTCAAAAGTTCAAAAGGGACAGCTGCAAACAAATTCTTGAAAATGGTTTTGTTACTGTGGTGCCTCTTCTCCCATATGGTTCTTGATCCGAAAACAGCCAGAACAACCTTGGAATGTGCTCTGAACTACCTGGGTTTTCAAAACCAAAAGCTGCAAAATGTCAAAACTGCATTTTGTTCTACAAGGGTGTTCACATCTACCACTTGAAATCTTGTGGGGTTTCGACAGTTTTATTTTAAAAACTGGATAGCTTATAATTGTGAAGCATTTTTAATTCACATTTTCTGGAAAACAGTTGTTCTCAGTTTGTCCATGTAGTGTCCTGCCTTATTGTTCGTTTTTATTTATGGCAGAATGTATGGGATCTGTTTTGTAGTTGAAAATGGAAAAAAACATTCCTTTAAAATAAAAGGATATCCGTAACGTCATGCCTGATTCTGGTTTTATTCAAACACAGCAAGTTACTTCTTAAATATTACTCAGCCACTTCAAAAGCGATGTTAACAAGACCATCACAGGAAATTGATCGGAGCATACATATTACACTTAGATGCTTTTCCATTGTTCTAGAGGATACAGTATACTCTTGCTTTCAGAAGTTTAAAGACGCAGCGTCATAACACAAACTTGGTATGTATTTGTACTGTGGATTGTCCAGGAGTACTGGCTAACACCATCCCCTTCTGGATACCTGCACTGCTCCTCCACCCTGCGTGCAAAGATAAAAGTTAATGTACCAGCCACGCAGTCCAGCCTGTTCTTTCCCCAACCAGCCAACAACACTACTATGGGAACTCTGCCAGCAGCTTCTACGCATACTTTAGGTTGGAACTGGGAACTGACTACTCTTATACCCTAGTAAGGCCAGCAGAACCCCTGAGGAATACAGGGAATTCAGGTAGTGGACATGTCGAAAGCCATTCTGCAACCACCAGTGCAGGTGACTGCAGGTCAGTGATCCCCTCTACCAGCCTGGAAGGTGAGACAGCCTCTGTCCCACCATGCAGACAGTGGCAGGGAGGTTGGCCTTATCAATCCTGTAAGTTTGGGTTTGCTTTGCCACCTGTTCTTATCTTCCCATTTCTTTTAAGCAGGATGGAGAGAAACTATTTCTCAACAACTATCGTTAAAAGCAGCCTGAGGAAATGACATGTGATTTGCACTTGGGGACATTTACTCCAGCCTCTTTGGCACTGAAGACCCACACCACCCCTGCGGAGGCACCCATTCCCATGCTTTCTGCCCCTGAAGGGGGAACTGGAGCCACCTGTGGGTACTGCACATTTTTCCTACACAAAGCCTTGAGACAGGAGAGACAGGACTTGCTGCATCAACCCTGTGAACGACACACACTTTGATGCCACAGTAAGCAGGTAGCGGCAGCCATGGACATCCAGACCCTGAATTCCAGCCAGCTCCTAGATCAGGTAAGGACAGTTTTATCAATGATAATATCAGTCCCATTCATTCAGTCACACAGAAAAGCCTTTGAGAACTAAGTATGGGTTTCACCATGAATTATTCCTCTCCCCATCCTTCAGATCATCCTCTACAGCATCTAAATTTTTGTGGGACACATAATTCACAGGGGCCTTTAAAGGCAGCTTCTAGGCAACACTAAATATAAAGTAACCACAGCATTGTAGAACTTGCAGCTCTCACTTAACAGAAAATGAAGACAGCTTTGTCTTGGTTTATTTTTCTTAAAAATCTCTCTAGCAATAGTGTTTCTGGCGGCTCTTCTGTTACAAAGACTTAAGAGTTTATTTTCTGGAGCTGCAGAGGTGTAGGCTGTACTTTGAATTGGATCCTACACTAACAACATAGCACAGCAAGGAGCTGCAGCAATCTCAAGGATCTCTGTAGTATCCTTTCCCAATTCGAACAGTGAAGCAAATACCTGCTGGGACCTTTTTTCTCTGGCTAACCAACCTAGTCATTCCCGAGTCACCAAGGGAATTCGACACACATCTGGTTTAGTATCTGAGTACATCTGTCCAAGAGATAAAATGTGTCTGAACTAGTATCTCCTACAGGGTTGTGGTGGGGATTCCTCCTTGGGAAGGGGTTTGTAACAAATGAGAAAACATTTGGTTTATAGTTGCACAGGCTCATACAGAATAAAAGCGCTTAACTTACCCCAGCTTCCTCCAAACTCCAAGCTAGAGCATCTATATCCACACTGACTTTTAAAGGAACACTGGAAAGGGAAGCGCCAACACTGACTCATAACCAAGAGATTTCTTCTAGAAGTTCTATTATTTCAGTTGGCTAGTTAGTTAATAAAATGAACCCGGATGTTAGCGATAAAAGGGGCCTCACCTTTATTTATCTTACCTAATATTTTTCATTATTTTTTAAGACGAGAACACTTTCTACTTTGAATATTCTGGTACTTGGGACACTTACTGTTTACAAATATAAGCTTTGCTTTCACCAAATCATCAAATTCTGATTACTGCAATATGGCATTGTGCTCAATTAGAGGTACATTTCCAATGTACTTACCTCCAAGCTGAGCCAGAAACTGCAATAAGACTGTAAGATCATTGAGCTCTTCCATGAACACTCGTCTATGCAACATGTAGCTCATTAAATTCAAGACCTACAAATACTTTAAGTTCTGAGAACACCTCTACAAAGAAAAAAAAAAAACTTCTACTGAAAATATTCCCTGTATATTCAAACTAATATGAAATCATTCCCTTCTCACAGTACATTAAAATCACCTGCAGAACCTGTAGTTCCCACAGTGCTCTGCACTCCCCGGATATTGTTGAAGATATGGTTGAATATGAACCATCTCCAGTTTTAGTTCTAAAAAAACCAGTAAAATTTTCAGCCTAAAGTTTCACATGTTTTTAAATCCACCTTCTGAAAACGACAAAAATTACTTTAAAATTAGTACTTCAGATAGAAAGGAGTAAACTACTAGCAAAAAAAGGTAAGAAATGCCACTTTTATCAAAACGTTTTATCTCTGCCCTTCTGAAGTCTTTACAAGAGATAAATACAACTGCAATCTATAAGATTGCCACCTTTGTAAGTACTGTATATAGCAGAGGACAGTTACCCAATAACCAGAAAGTTTACTACAAAAATATATTATGTGTTTTATAACCTCTGCAGGTAAACAGCAAAAAAAAAAGTGCTATTAAAAATGCAGTAAAATGCAGAAAAAAATGGTAGCCTATCATAGTAACCCTAATGTTACAATAAAGTGCTGTTTGGCTTTGTGTTTTGCCTGGTAAAGTTTCTCTTCCCTAGAATTTCAGCTTATTTCTTTGGACTTTAATATTAAGGTTCTTTTTAAAGCCAAATCAACCCTTCTGGGAAGGACCATATCTAATCTGCTCTGGATTAATTAAACTAAATTCAGGGTAAACTAAAGTGCCCTAAAATGAGCCACTTAAATACAAAGTTTGGTACTTAAATTCATCCTACCTGACATCGCTCAAAAAATCTCACTGTAGCCCGAAAACTACCGCGGCATCCCGCCCAGGTTGCAGGCTTAACATTAAAAATGCATCTCTCAGCCACCATTTACTCCAGAATCCCTGTCGCACCTCACATATCTTCCTTCACAATCATCACTAGGGAATTAAAAGGAACCAGTATTTACATGGAAAGCTGTTTTCCAAGACAAATATTGGTGCAATTTATTAAAAGAGCTGACAAATACCATCGTGGTAGCATACAAACTGGTTTTAGGATTCTTCTGTCTTCATTAGAAGCTGGGATTCTTCCTTCAACAGTATTTTGCCAAGGACTGCATCATAGTAAGGGCTGAAGACCATCTTGTTGTAGTTGACAAGACGAACATACTTGACAGCGATCTCTTCCAGCTCGCTCTGAATAGGGCCTAATCCTCCAGGGAGAGCAGGGAAGGATTTCTGGTGACTAGATGCAAGATAATTCTCCAGAAACTTTTGAATTCGAGAATCTGGAAAAATTGGACCAAGGGGTTTGGTTTGTTTTCAAAAGAGACAGTCAGTTAGAAATACCGTAACCCCATACGCAATACAGAAAGCCCGAACACAGCAAGCCAGAGTTAGAAATGGATTCAGTAAGAAACCCTGGCAAGACGTGGCAGCGACGGCATTACTGAGACAGACGAGCGGTCACACGGGAACAGAGCGTTTTCGTCCAAACATACCTATTAGCCTGCATACGGTGTTATCCGGATTGGCCGCTGCCCGGATTTGTCCTTTAAGCACCGTCTCTCTCTCAGCTGGGAAGGGTGGAAAGCCGTGCTGGGAGAGGCAGCTGTTAACTTCAGCACACACCTTTTCGCTGACGGTAGCCAGAGATTCCTGCAGGTTGAAGGAGCTGGAGAACCCAGAGTTGAGCGTTACTACTTCGCTACACTGGCTAGTCACATTTTCCCCCATCTCTGATGTCACCTGCCCTGTTTAGCAGGTGTAATCTAAGAGGCACAACCCAGATAAAGCCAGAACAATGAAGAATACTACACTTTATGTACATAAAATATAAGGTTGAGACATAAACCAAGGAGGTGGGATAGCATCAAAGATTTCCAGCCTGAATGACCCACGCAAATAAGAGCTGACTTGGGTACTATGTAGACAGCTCTAACACAAGAATCCAGTTACCAACCCAGCAGGTGAACAGCAATCATGCTCAACCTGCAAGCAGGTTACTACACCCTGCGCAAACTCTCAGGGGGGCCTGCCCCAAACCGTGAGCACAGTTAGCTGCTTGCACTCGTGTGCCAACAAGGCATCGTGACAAACACTGAAAAAAGGTACTTGTACCTCTGAGGAAGGGAAGACAGTTCTGTCCCAGTCATCAGCCCAGGCTCACAAAAAGCCCTCATCGTTTCCTGCACAGCCAGAGCGAAGTGTAAACTGATTGTTTACTAGGGTGAAAGTGGAACCACCTGCCTCTCCGGGAGTAGGATTATTCAATACTCACGGAAGGTGCATTCCTGTCAGCAGCACCTTGACAATGGCTTTGGTTTTCTGAGCAAATCCAGGCACATCGACGAGCGCCGAGCCCACTGCACTGAATGTGACCAGAAGGATTGTCCCAGTCAAGAGGAGTTGCTCCAGCTCCAACTGTATTTCCTGAAAGCGAGTCTGGTCCATTAGCACAGTCTGCAAAGAACAAGGCAGCCAACACAGAATAAAGTCAGACTGCTGCGCTGCGAAGTGACATTGTGCCAGCTACCTACTCACATCGGTGAAGAGAGGACAGACACAGAAAAGAGTGCTGAGTATGTGCTGTACGTACGTGCTGAGGAGGCACGTACTGGGAGCAAGGCTACAAATCCAAACAGCTTCTATTATATCCCAGAAACACAAAACCACAGAGATTTTTCTGTTAAACACCTACTTCTGGAAAAGGCCTGTTTACGTGATCCCACTTGAGGAGCTTCAAGTAGGCCTGATTTTGTATGGCAGTGGAGCACAAGGTGGAAGCTCCACCCGTGGCACCATCACTGCAGTGGGGAGGCAACACTTCACATCGCAGCTTTGCAAGATCATCCGCTGCTTCTTGCAACCACTCTGTGACAAAGTCTAAGGAATCTGGAAGAGCAGTGAAAAGGAAAAAAAAAACAAAACACCTTGTTAAGAAAATTCTTTTTCCAAGTCAGGTGTTTTTATTTTCCCACCACATGCATTTCACTTACTGCATTAAGCAGGATATTTTAAAAGAAAATTAAAACACACAGCTGCAGGAAATTGGAGGTGAGAGAAAGGCAGCTATCTATATCCTACACTGTACTGGAAAGAAACTAAACCCCGGTGTACTAAGTGCAGAACTGTTGTCCTGCCATGTTTGGGGTTTTTTTTTCCACACCACAGTTTGTGGGTACAAGCTGTCATTTACCACATGAATTCCAGGACTTACAAAAAATTCCGATTTCATCATCTACAAGCAAAGACATGCAGTTACCGGGAGGTCAGAGGGGAAGAAAGAAAGGAACAAAGTCATACTTGGCTGTTTCTCAAGAAACTCCTGAAACTTCTTTCTTTCATATTCAGCAGACTGCTGCATTAATTTTGGCCTAATACTACTGATAGCGAAGTTTGCCACATCCATTTTCATTAGGTCTAACACAGAGAAAATTGCTCTAAACAAACAAACAGAAAAAGTTATTCAAGGCTGCAGCTGTTTAATAGGTACTATTTACAAGATTCATTACAGGTTCTCTAAAGAAAGAGCAAAAAGATGCACGGGAAACATTAACACCGTGCTTAACAATGTAAGTGTATGAGAGAAAGCTTGAGCAAGCACATGCATGCATGCACGAACCTCTTTCAAGTAGGAAACAAAACTTGCTCTCCTGTAAAAAAGCCCCCATGGAATTAACTTTACTAGCTCCATAGATTCTGTTTCCAGGAGGAGCAGTACTGTATGTTGAACACATACAAATAAATCTGGGTTTCTGAGCTTGCACACCATCTCTGTCAGCAGCCTATAAAGCCGCCCTCCATGGGAAGCGAACAATCAGACCCAAGGAAAAAAAGCCCAACAAAAAAACCCACCCTCATTTCAAAGCAACCTAATTCCTGCTGGCAGTACTTCCAGCAAGTCAGTCCTGAACCCTTGGAAGTTTATCAAATTAGAAGACAACAAGGCTAATAAAATTTCCTCTAACAGTTGAGTCACTGAGCTGTCAGCTGAGAGCACAATAAGAAAGCTGAGCTCCCTGTGCTCCCAGAACTCAGAACCAAAAGGGTTTATGCAGGGAGGGAGGGTGGGGGGTAAATACAGCTCAAAGTGCAGGGAAAGGAAGACCTGATTGGAGATTGAGAAAACCTTTTTCATAGGCTCCTGCTTGCTTTCCCCCCTGCCCGTCTGCTGTTTTTATTAAATTCTGATACAAACTAGCCGTGCACAAAGGCCTGCATGCCTCTGAGGTTGCTGGAGCCAGACAAATACTCCAGTTCAACAGAACAGGGTTCTTGCTAAAGACTTCTGGAGCATCTCTACCCTTCACCCACAACTATATCCCCTTTCTTATTGCTTTTTTTTTTTTTTTTTTTCCCCACAAAGATCTGCAGGCTGCCCTGCTGCAAACCCCCATCACATCTAAAATTATTTAAGGGACTCTCAAGACAACTAATAAAGACCATTTCAGTACCTGAACAGAGGAACTATTTCATTAATATCTTTCAGTTTCTTAATTTCTTCATCTCGAGCTGGCGCGCAGAGAGTCCCCATCATCCCAATAACAAATTCAACCAATTTAGAAACGTCAAGGGCTCCATTCTCTGCCTCCTGTTTCATCAGATCCAGATCAAGAACTTCTGTAATTTGGCTTCGCAGTCTAGTATGACCAGGCAACAAGAAAGACAGAAGATTCTGAAACAGAGAGTTGTTAACAGTGTGTTAGTTCTACATACCAAGGACTACGAGGATCAAAACAATTCTTAAACCACTTTTTATTTCAACCAATTGCCATTTACAGGCGGAATCTTTTTCTAAAAAAAATTAACCAACCAACCATTCACCAAGTCCAAATGTTTCACCTCAGTTCGTATGACACTCAAGTTACTAAGTGGTAACTAGTCTGTAGTACAGATCATACTTATGACTCCTGTGCCTGGCTTTTTCAGCCAACAGTCTTGGTGCATCTCGTGGATTCCATAACTAATACCACCATCATACCATGAAGGAAGCTTGGAATTATGAAACCACTATTATTTACCTTGTGTTCATCTTACTTGGTTTTGCATTTGTTTTCTCATTCAAGCTTCTCCTTTGGGTTTATACAACTTACACAACAACTGTCCACAGGCAATGATGTGGTAATGGAAAAGATCAAGAGTCCTTTATGAACAGCCAGACTTCAACTGCTTTTGCTCATTCATATCAGTGCAGCCACTCAAATTCAATAACTTACCGTGATATAACATCATCTTACCTCTTTAATTTCTCCCAATAGTTTAATTGCGTGGTCATACGTTGGTGGATCTTCCTTTAACTGAGCTTCCAGACAATCCCAGAAAGCTTTATGCACAATATCTCTTACTTTTTTTTCTAAGCTGTGGGTAAGTAGGACCAGTTACAAAAGAGCAATAGTTGTCTCTGCCCCACCTTACGAAGATAACCTGTGGCTCCCGAAGAACAGCACGTAATAATAGGACTATAATGTAATACTGAATAGAGGATGATTAACAGAGATCTGTCATCTTAAGTTATTCAGAAAAGCAAGAAAAACTGGATAGGGGATTTGGAATGGCTTATCTCCTAATAAAGGGTTACACACAAGCAAAGGCAACTACAAATTATAATCCTTAAAAACAGCCGTCATAAGGTACCTTATGAAGAAGGAAAGGAATTAAAAAAAGAAACCCCACAAAAATTACCCCTCTCCTTCACAGGACCAGTATTCATGTTCCTTTCAAACGCTTCCCCAAGTACATGCAATTCCACTCAGGAAATTCATTAAGTAAACCTAACAGAAACAAAATCATTTTCCTGACACAAAAGCTTCTGCATTTCAACACATAAATGTCACAGCTGCTCTGAGATAAAGGCCCAGGTCAGTTCACCTGAAAAATAAGAACTCCACTGCTTCAGTACCAATTCCCAATTCAGACACCAGCCTCAGAAAAATCTAGAATGATCAGTTTCATCTTACTCCCACAGCAGCAAAAGCCTAATAGATGCAAAAGCTGCAGCCAGACCTCGGTATTCAGAAGACCGCAGACTCGGGCTCTTGGCACAAGGGGACACTGACAGACACCACATCATGCTGGGATTCACACCACACTTGTCTGAGGAGCTACTCCAAGAGGTTCAACCTTCACACACACACACTTCTGGAGAAGCAGAACTGAAACTTATGTTCTTCTTATGCTCTTTCCTGTCTCGTGTCTGGCATTGCCAGGCAAAATACTAGCCAGAGCCTTCACCTGATCCACTAGAACTGTTCTGAAGCTCCTCAAATGCAAATCTAAGTCCCTGGTTGGTAACAATCTTACCTGTGTTCTGGTAGTTCAGTTGGTTTTATCTGGAAGTCTCCATTAATAACGATTTCGTGTGCTAATGCCATGTTGGTTACTCCCTTAGCTGTTTCCATGAGCTCTTCTATTGACACAGGCTGAGGAGGACCATCTGCAACGTAAATTTAAAGGTCAGACAGCTACCTATAAAAATCTGTGGGAAAAAGTCTGCTTCTGGACCCTTTTCACCTCTGACAGCACAAAGGGCCAAAAGACAGTATCATCTGAATATTCTTCTCCTCTCCTTCCCTTCCTCTTCCCAGCTGACAGATGACACAGGTTTGGAGTACTACAGGAAACAAAGGTGTGAACCCAAAATAGTATTCTGGGCTCAGTATGCCAATTAGTGCCAAGTTTTATCAGGGTCTTCTACAAAACCAAACCAAACCTCACACTCAAACCCCCACTTCTGTAGGGCTGCTTTGAGTCATCTTTTTCCATGCTGAAGAAATCAGTGAAGAGACTCGTATTCCCACTGCACTACTGTCCCCAAAGAGTGAGCAGATTTTGCCATTTCAATTTTATATTTTTCAAGGAAGTGACTTCATCTCTAAAGCAGCCAGCAAACAAGCCACCATTAACATTAAGCAATAACGTTACTAGTAACTAATTATTCTCACTGCTTCCAGTGCAACTGGCACTTCTTCAAACTCTCTGTCCCCAGAGGCCATCATCCAAGCAACAAAGGACTTCAAGACCTAGTCCCAGCACCAGTGGCTCAGACTTCTTCCTCTGGCAGGCATTTGGGACTGACAAGGATGAACAAGCAGCTTCAAATTGGGCCCTGGGGCATACAAGTGAGTAGGAGGAAGCACCAAACCTGGCAACACAGGCCAGTTTCCATGAGGTAGGAGGCAACGGTGGTGACTGACTGTAAAAATCTAATGGTAGAAGAGGGGCAGGGACAGTTTCAGAAAATGTAATTTGCTTCCTGGATGGACTGGGAATTACAGCTCCTACTTGTTCTTGACTATATAACCTCTTCCTGGGACGCTACTGGCAACCCTGTAGTGCAGGAAGTGCCACAGCCCTAAAAACAAGTCAACATAAAGGCAGAGAAGATGCCACAGGTGTACTCCACACTGGTTAGGGGAGTAATCCTTACTGAAGCCCGCTGGAACCTGATGCCACTGATCCTTTGCAGTAGATTCCTCCTCATTTTGCTAACATCAGTGCAAGTAGTGCACATGGGTTCCCTGCAATGCCTTGCCAAAGCACCACAGCTCCTCCCTGGTCCAGGCATTTGAGAGAAAGGAGAAGGCCAGATGATTAGTGTCCTCAGGTGAGGCAGACAAGAATGACAAGTTTCATCTCACTCTCCACAAGTCTTCTAGCCCAGCAGCAGGAGGAGGGAAAAGAGCCACAACAGAACGGCTACCCTAATGGAATGATTCCTCTCTGACATACCAATTCTCAAAATGAGAGAAAGTGACCCAGGACCTTCACAGACTGGGCTCACTGAGAAATGTTTTAGACAAACTGTCGCATCTGCCTCATCTGATAGTCCAGTTGGTTGGACTTCAGCAAGTAACGTATAAAAGGTCCTTTAAAAGTAACTGTCCATCACCTCTCTGTCATTCAGAGCTGTTCCAAATACATATGGCATGGTTCCAACACTGCTAATTTTTCATTAATATCTTGGCCTTTTCATGCAGCGTTCTTAAACCTTTATTTCCTTCTGCCTGGAGCTCAGCCTTGCACAGTGACTCTGGGAACACAGCAAGGACTGATATTCTGAGAAGAACTCACAGGACAACAAAGTTCCCAGCTGAATGAGAGTGCTCTTGTCTTACTGCCAAATGACTTCACTCTAGGAGTGGATGCTCTAAATAAAAGCTAAGCGTCTTTCATTTACCAAATGCTCTTAAACCTCTTCATTCTCCTATTGTATCTGCTCCCTCACAAGAGGAGAGAGCTTCAGACCAATGACTTCACTGTGGCACAATGCAGTGCAAGCCTGTGCTACGTGTTTTACTTCCAGGTGTTCACAGCCTCTCCCCATAGATACACCCCATTTGCTATCAGGCAACCAGCAAGACATGGGAAGATGAACTCCCTCACAACAGCTCCTCTGTGTAACATGACACTAAACACAATAAAAATGCAAGAAACTAAATGTTACACGCTGATACACTCTACAGAAATTTGCAAGAAGTTATCAGAGAAATCGCGCGTCTTTGAATTGAATCCGTGGGACCACACAACCCCCCTCTGTTTTTATCTGCAGATTTGGCAGAAATAATTAGCAGCCAAACTGCATCCAGCTCCTCAAGTTGAAAGCAAAAGGACAAATAAAAATATGCCCTAGGAATAAATTAAAAATGCGCTGTCCTGCTTGATGCTAGAAGCAGTATTAGGGTTAATGATACAATTTTCCATCTGTATTGAGGAGAATGACAGGACATTGCTTTGTCGAGAACAGCTTTCCCTATCCTGCAGTTGAAACTGGCTACAACAATCCAGAAGGTTCAGCTGATGGTGCAAACAGCAGCAACAGTTTAGCTAGACTGTATTGGAGTAGTGCTGATCTTTTCCATGAGTGCAGACACACAAAGGTATCTGCACGTCTGTGGCTCAGAACAACACAGTTAACTGCACCACAGTTCAGTAACAAAACGAAACTGGGTGAAAGGTGTTACAATTTCAAACCAAGTGATCAGGAATCACATAATATTTAATTGCAAACCAGTCAAACTTGCACAGAACACTATAAAACACTGTGACTGTCTCCACCAAAGAGAAGAGAGTTTACTTTTCAATAAAGCAGTTTTGCTTACACTTTGGTGTGGCATCTCTGTGTGACCCTGGAGCACTCTGTCGGATTCTTTTTCTGATAGACTGATCCAGGTTGTCCAAGCCCTCCTCTTGACCATCCTCCAAACCACTCAACTTTTCTTCACTTGAATGTGGCTTGTTGGGATTCTGAGACATTTTCAGCTGGTTCTTTTCAGAAGAAGAAGAAAAAAAAAAAGATGAAGAAGGGAATCAATAAGCTTTTTCTGTCATGGCTGAGTATGTAAATGACCAGGAGGTCTTCTGATTAAGAAAAAATTAAGAATAAAAGAAATCTTAAGAGGAATTCTATGATGTCATTCCTGTAATGGTAGGGGACCTGGACTCAGTGACTCACTTCCCATTTTACCAAACACAGGATGCTTCCAACACAGCTACTGTTCACTTAATCTGCATTCCCAGTAAATTCTCAATAATCTGAAATTGTTCTCTCGCCATAATGCATACCAATGAGAAAGAAAAATATATGTATTTTTCTTTTTATAAAGTGTTTACACAAGCAGTGAAAAGCACCTTCAAAATAGTGTTACAGACATGTTTTACAAAAAGTCTTATGACAAATAGGACATTTCCTACTACATAATGATAAGGCTTTCTGAACATAATGTACCCCTAAACTACGATCTGGCCCAACTGCTCATAACTTGCACTCGGAGCCACTCAAATGCATTAAGAAGCAGCACAAGGACTGAGATAAATTAATATAGTTCTACTCCCAAATATTTGTTCTATGCAAGAATCGTGATTTATGCATAAAATATTTGGATTATATTAAAAAACAACAACATTAAGACAGTAAAGAGCATAGTTATAATATTTAAAATATAATTTATTAAACAATAGGTATTAAGTAATGTTTATATTGTATCACAGATACCAGGAGTGAACCCAAGTATACACTGAAAAATTGACCGTTAGATAAGCGTGTCTTACTATTCATTGTCTTAGTTTATTTCATATTCAGTTTTCCCTCTGAAGAACATAATTTGCACTTTTTACCAATTAACCCCCTCTAACTCAGTTAACCTGGATGTTCTGTGAAGTGGGCAGTCAGGAAGTACGTGCCTTTCAGAAAAAAAAGAACAAGAAAACTCCTGGAAAAAACAACAACTACCTCTTTCACCTGCCATCCCACCATCCCCACCCTCAAAATTAGACAGCAGCAAGGTCTCGGCAAGAGATACAGCCTCCAGGTCACCTCACAGCTACTACGGAAAAATACAGTGACAAAGACTGCAAGGAAGAGGATGCAACATAAGCAACAGTATAGAAATATGAAGCACAGCACTGGGATTTTTTAAATTATTATTTCCATACAACAGCTGTAACAACTAACCCTACTCCATCAGTGCTTAAATTGATTGCACCAATGTGATTCTACAAGACAGCTGGAATACTTAGTGCACATAAAAATGGGTTTAACAGCAATGACTCAGGATCATCACCTTCCTAGATGTGTGATACACAACTTGCAACACTTGTCCACAGCACTGTGTGATTTGTATTTTAGAAAAGAAAACAAAGCAGAGAGAAGCACAGGATAAATTACACTGAAAAGCTAAGACATCGGTACAGGCATTGTCAGGCCCATGTATTAGCCTTCACCTCAAGCTGGAAGAGTCACAGAGGTCCCTGCTCCAAACTCTCCTGGGTGAAGAGTTTGCAGTCACATTGCCATCCTTTTACCTAAGGCAGAAAGAGCCTCCGGCTAGGAGTAACCACCCAAACCAGTACGCAACTGTGCAACCAGTGATGTGCTCCAGAAGCAGATCTCCAGTCCTGCAGAGTAAAGGTCTGTTACTGCAAACACTCAGCAGCCAGAGGACCTGAAGCTCTGTTAGTAAAGAAGCAGTTAATGGAAAAGATCATAGCAACAGTTGCAATATAATATAAAAGAAGACTGGTTAAACAGGAGGGAAGTATGTTGTTGCTTTGGGCTAGAATACTAACAATATCACAAAGGCTTCCACATCCATTCAGCCAGACTAGATGGTTGTTCTTCCTATCCTCTTCCACAAAGCATCCTCCTGAAGTCAAAATCTGAAGTGCACTCAACTAAGACCCACTTGGGTCTTTAATGCAGATGACACTTCACAGAGCCTTGCAATCTCTCACTGCACTTTTTCCTCACTGCAGCAGAGAAATATTATACCCTGCTCGCAGAGAGGAAACTGAGCCGAGGGAAGTTGCTTGAGGACTCATGAAAGATAAATGACAGGGCCAAGGTGACAATCAGTCTCACCATTACCACCCCAGTTTGCTAGCCAGGCCCCCATTCCTATCATGCAGGCTATATTCTAAAGCATCATTTCCTGTGAAGTGGCAGATCAAGAGCTACAGTCTCAGAATGAACAATTTAATTTAAATAACATTTGTTAAAGAAAAAAGCCCTAACAACCCAAACCCAACCTATGTCAGCTGTGGAAAATGGGTACAAGAACTCCGGGGCCCTTCGACCAACTGACTGTTCAGCAGATGAGGGAAACAGGAACGCCTGTGGCTTTGTTTGGCTTGCAGCAGTCTGCTCTTTTCTGCTGGATTACTGCTATTATTTGCTAGAATACATCTAGCAAATAATCCTCTTTCCACTGGGTAAATAAGCTTGACAACACCTCTTCCAAAAGCGTGACCGTCATCTCGCACAGAAGGAAACACACAGAAGGAAACACGACTTCTAAGTAGCACTTAATGTACTTCCTGGCACTGTCCTCCAAGTTATTTCCAACAACAAACAAGTGCAAGAGAAAACCCAACAAATTACAACTTCAAATATTTTCTACAGGATCCTTTCATCAACGGACATCAACCCGTCAGATGAAGTTGAACGAACTTCGCTGCCCTTCCCCAGAGCACACCCGAGGCTGAGGTGAGGAGGCCCCTCTGCTCCGGGAGAGGCTGACAGCTCCCCTGACCTGCAGGCCCTAAGCCCTAAGGCCCCTTTTCCTCAAGCTCGCTCCCCTGCACGCCCGGTCACGCACAGTCTCTCAGGAGCGCACACAAGGTTCCGCAACAAAACCACCGCACCACTGTCACGTAGTGATCCCCCCCCCACAGCCCCTCCCTGCTCAGCCCAGCACCGGGCACCAGTTTCCGGGCAAGGCTTTCACAAGCGTCCAGGGGTGCCGGAGGCTCAGCAACGGAGGCTCGGAGAACGGACGCCTGCAGCACGGCTGCGGATTAGGGGGAAGCGGGGATGGCGGAGGCGGCGGGAGCTTTTCCAGAAGCCAAACGGGCGGGCAAGAGAGAAAAAGGGATGCAAGAGCCTCCTCCGGCCGGCACTGAACCCCGACACCTTCCCCAGCAGATAGGTCCCGGAGGCGGGGCTGCTCGGGCCCAGTCCCACAGGGAGCCCCCGCCGGCCCCACAGGCCGGAGCCCAGAGCCCTCCCCGCCGCTCCAGGCCCGCGGAGGCCCGGCAGCCTCCCAGCCCCGCA
>VXBZ01012448.1:640128-651131 GCA_013399135.1 Heliornis fulica
CCCACGGCCCGCCCCCGGCACCTCCCATCAACCCCTTTCCTCCGCTCCGCACCTACCCGCCGTGCGCCTGTCGGCGTCGTTCCCCTCACCGCGGGCGTGGAGCGGCTGGGTGGGTGGCTGGGCAGCGCTCTCCTCGGGTAAGCCGCAGTGCTACGGCTCACCGCTGATTTTCTGGGGGCGCCTCTGTGTGACCCTGCAAAGAGCGGCTCCCTACAGCACCTGCACCCGGGTCAGAGCGGGACCGGCGCCCTGGTGCCTCCAACCTGGCCTCTCACACAGGTAACCAGGTGCCTGCCCCCCTCACCTCATGACTGCTTAGATTAACCGCACACACAAACCACCATCCCCACACAGCAACTGGAGAAAGAAGCCGTGTTTTTTTACTGCTGTGCCGCCAAGATGAGCCCTTGTGCGGCTCCCACTGTGCGCACCGGTCCCCTGAGCCGGCCACGAGCTGTAGCACACGCGAGCAGAGGAAAGGCCACATTGACCGTGCTTGCGTCTGCCCGTAAACGCCCCTACCCATCTCTCCCAGGCTGCCCTTCGCTGCAGCCTGAAAGCAAGCTTGGCACCGGAGCCGAGCAGTGACTCAGTGCAGCCACAGCTAACTCCGGCCGCTTGCTGCAGCAGGCACTGCTGATAGCCAGGAACTCATTTCCGAGATAGGAATCTCATCCTTCTGACAGTGACGTCAGCCCAGACGGCACGGAGAAGCAGGAGTGAAAGGGCAAGTGCCTTGCTGGAGAGGCAAGTGAGGCAGCACTTGTTACTTCCAAAAGCATGGTCAGAAACTGACAACATGCATACCTTAAGCCACTTTTTCTGAGAAAGTGCATTTATAACCAATAGCTTTCAGTCCAAACTCTGAACTGCACCAAAATAACTAATAAAAAAGGGTTACAACTTAGCCCCTACTACCCTTTCAAGAACTCACCGTCTTTTAGAAGTCCTTTCCAGTTTCTAGAATAAGACTCTAATTCTTCCCTCACCATGAGAAGACAGTACTACATTGTCTTCTTACACAGCAAGCCGTCATCTTTCTCTGAAAGTGCTCTAGGAGAAGCAATAACCAGTGGCAACAGACACCACTCATGACTGAGCATTACTTAGCAATACGGTAGAGTAGTATCTCTCAGAGGATTGTTTTGGAAAACAGCTCACCGCATGGGTTTAGTAACAACTGTTACTACCTTGTTTTATTGAATTAGTTTTGAGCCTAATTAAACTAGCTTTTTCTCCTAAAAGGATAGAGCTCTATCAGCAACACAGATTGAACAAAATTTGTGGGGTCTTTGCAACAGTAACCCCAATGAAGCTCTGCTGGCATCATCCTAAAGATACCGCTATAAGAATCAAAGTTAAATCTCTGAGCATACTACATATGTCCCTGTTTGCAACTAGCTTGTTTCCCAGCTTGGGATTTCCACTGTAGACCATAGACAGATAAAACATACAGCCTTAAAAAGCCCCAACAGCTTTTCACCTGTCCCAATTACAGCTGGTGACATTGGTAATACTCACAGAGCAAAACACTGCAGGGATGAAGATAACTAGTCACAAAGAGCATGCTCAGTGTCCACTAAAACCAGACTAACTTAAAAATCCAGAATGCCTCTCCTGGGATGGTAGATACAATGGCAGCTGGGAAGTCATCTCTTCTGGACAATTCCTCAACATGGTGCCATTTTAGCTTAAACCAGCAAAGCACTTTGTCATATACACACACCATATAGCGAGCTAGCAAGCTTGAAGAAGAGCTGTGAATATCAAACAGAAGATGCAATTCAGCTCTGTCCATCACACAGCAAGTTAAAGATCAATGCTATGTGACTGTTACAGAGTGCAAGGCCAATTAGAAAAAAATGGTTCAGCATAAAATTCAGCACTGGGAAAAAAGGCAGCAGAGATCTCATTCACAATCATCCATAATTTTGGTACTTGACTAGAAGTAGCCAATAGACTTGGCTTTAGGTGAGGAAGCATTATTTTGGCGCTACAGCAATTAAGAACGAGTAAAGCTAAGTTATAAGTATGGGTTTTCTTGCCTACTACCAGCTTTGGTAATAATTGTATGAATTCCATCCATTTCCGCAAAATAATTTTATTAGAATCACAAATACAAAATATTTACAAATATATTAGTGTTTTAAATGCCAGAGTATAGAAAGCAATGTATATTTAAATTCACACGCACATATTAGTAACTCTGTCACCAAAATACTGCATAAAAATACTTGGATTACTACTATGGAATTGCCCCAGCAGTCTCTTCCTTTCTTTATCAGAGAGCTTTGAATCTTCATCAATGGCTTTCAATAAAGATAACAGCTCATCTTTTGTGGTCTTCTCTGTATTGGAGCAATACTCTCTTTCATCGAGTTTTTGGCAAAAAGTATAGCCTAGAAAAAAAAACCAACATAAGACATTCAGATTGTCAACAGCACAGCCAACCACTCAAGGTTCTACACACCCATACTCCTTTAGAGTCAAAGGGGTCATTGCTACAGCAAGTCCTTTTACATCATCTCAGTGTATGACAATAAGAAGGTTGGTTAAAGCTGTTACCTGTTATCTTACTAGGATCTTGGCCTTTCTGCAAAGCTACCAGTTTATTGCTGACCATTTTATGCAGCGTGCCTGGGATCTTCAATAGAAAGATAAGACAGTCAAACAGCAGCATAGGAAATGGCAATTGTGCATAAGTATACAAGACAAAATACCGTCATTTTCTAGCACTTACCTTTAACACATCTTTTTGGTGGTCCACAAGGAACAAGATCAGGAGGTCAGTTTTCCCTCTGGATAAAGTTTTATTGTTGATAATAGCTTTAGAGAATGTTCTTTTCACAACCATCCTGTTGTCACTCTAACAGATAATGTGAAAAAAACCAATCAGGAAAGGATAATGAGTGTCCCACTTCTAGAAGGGCATTGCCTTTGTTCCTCAAGTCTTTGCTTCTCCTCTAGTCACATATTTAAGCTACAGTTTCTGATCAGTGTCTGGGACCTCTAGATTTCAGCAAGCAAAGCAACATGTAAGAGTTAAGCATGCACATTTACCTCATTCTGTAGTTTGAGGTCAGAATTATGTGCTGCCACAGCCATGAAGTACAGGAGTCTTCTGAACTCCTCCCTGACTTGGCTGTCTAGCAGTTTCAGATAGAGTTGAACAGCTTCTAGAGATTGCTCCATCTTCCCATTCACTGCAGAGAGAGAAAAAGGTATCTATTGCCATACTTATTTAAATAAACATTACAATAAACCACCCAACTAGCCACAGCAGAGAATCTCATCTCTAAGCATCTCTAAAACGTCAAACAAAGCAATTTGTTCTCACAAAGATTCCTCACTGGCTGATGAGAGCTGTTTGCATGCAATCTACAAACAGCCCAACACCCAGGCTTTTGGCCTGATATTTAAGAAAACTCACTTTCAATTAACTTCAACTACAATTCAGGCAACTTGAATGGCATGTGAAATGCTGAAAAAAAGGAAAACAGCTCTGTTGAGAAGAATCAGTGACCCCTTGCTGTGGAAATAAAGATCTACAAAATAGAGATGTCCTAGATAAATGGGTTAGCCTAGTGATTTAATTGCAAGCCATTCTGTAGAGCTTCACTACATTTAATTTGCCTTACTATGCAGAACATCAATTTTAGATGTGTGAATTACTTAAGCAGGTTGTACTGGTATCTTCTTTATCACATAGGGAGTAAGATACCAACATGGAACAAGAATAACCAAGGGACAGAAGAATAACAAGTAAGGGAAAGAGGGATAAGGAAATGTTAATTCATTACTAAGACATCAGTATTTCTCCAAAATACTGTCTCAACATAAAGTTTTAGTAATAAACATTTGTACAGGCAAGAGGGGAATAGTTGTGAATGGGATACAAAGGGTCCACAGAAATTTAACTTTAGTTCTTATGGCCTAAGTATTTAATTATTACTAAGTTACAGCACTTCAGTTTCACAGCGACTCTACACAGAACTACACACAAATTACAGAACTGCAAAGGTCAGGACTAAATTGTGTCTTTATTTCAAAGCAGAGTCTTCGTGACTAGAAATGAAGACAAAACCCAAACCTTGCAGAAATCAACTTTTAAGATTGGTCACTATAGTAAATATTCAGTCTGTCAATATATCTCTCATGATCTTAGGAATATAGCTTTATTTTACTTACCTAATAGTTCTGCAATCCCTGAATGAATTTCAGGTGCATGGCTTAACAATGGCTCCTTTTTTTGGCCATAGTATCTACCAATATTTTCAAACAACAGTATTTTCCATGTGTCTGCTTTCTCTGGTTGATCAGGCAAGTTCCTGCTAATATCTACCACCATGTGGTCTGGAAGATATTCCAAGCAATCTATTGCTGCTGAGAGCCATTCATCTGTTCTAAAAGACAGAGTGGTTCAACTTTGTAGCATTACTTACTGATGCCTTTCAGAGTCAGTTGCATTCTTTTTCACAGAAAGAAAGTAGTTTCTCACTGCATGAGTACATTAGAAAATGCCAACAAAAAAAAAAAAAGACTTCTTGTGACACACTTTAGTAGATAATTACCATATACCTCATGTTTAATCAAGATGAGGAATTAGTAACTCAGAGGTAAACAATCACAAGCAGTTAAACCTGAAGTCAGTGATGTCCTCTACTGTTAGGCAAGGACATTATTGCTAGATAAACAGAAACCTGAACCTTGATCTGATTCAGATTGCCAGAAGTTTTTCATATGGTTTTTAACAGTTTCAGGCTCAGCATTCTTGACTTTTTTAATGTAGGAGAAATGAAACTATTCTCTCACAAGGTATTAAGATTTATTTTTTTTTCTAGATAGTAGCACACCACTCTATTCTTCCCTAAATGCAGCAAACAACTTCCCCTCTGAATACTATTAAATCCCATCATTACCTTCAAAAACCCCCTTCCAGTGTTCAGTACAAGTAGTGTCAGCTACTTCCTTCCGTTCCAGAGTTCAGCAACTGGTACGTACTAACACAGTCACGTGTAACAGGGAGAACAATACCTACTCTCATCTTTCCTGCGGTACTGGAGACCCGCTACATTTCTACCCAAGGATCAAATGTGCTTTCCATGCCTATGACAGGAGAAAGTTTTCCAAAGTTGCAGATACAAGCAGTGAATACTTACTGAGAGTCACTGAAAGCCTTAAGAATCTCTCTATCTAAGTAGTTACTTGTGATGACATATCCAGTTCCCTTCCTTGGTTGTGGAAGTTGAGGTCTGATCTCTTGGTGTTCAAGTAAAGATTCAAGGAGCGGAAGGTCTACAAGCTGCAGCAAACGAGCAATTGTTTGTTCCTGCCACACTTCATTAATAACTGGGAAGGGTGGAATACACAAAGCACACGGATTCAGCATATGCAAAAAGAGAGATACTATGAAAAAGACAACTCCCCTTCCTCCCAGAAGTCCTAGCAGATTAATGTTACCAAAATAAAGATATACAGTAGCAGAGAACACAGCCCTTATCAGCTTTAAGTCACTGCAACAAAGAATTAGTCATTTGTTTAGTTAACGACAAGCACCAGAGAACTGCTTTTGGGTCAGTCTTAAGTGCCTTGCATTCTCTGTAGCCCAATTTGCAGGCCTTCTAGATAAGGGAATAAAAAATGTAAAGTAACACTATCTTTATCACAGCTTCCACACTTACGATCTGGCTCGAGTTTTGAGTTTCTAGGACACATTAGCATTTTTAAGCAAATCAAAAAAACCACATCAGATTGTAGTTTAGTCAGAGAGAAGATATGAGTTGTTAGGAACAGTCTGGAGGAGCACCAGACATTGCAGACACACAGTTTAAAAGCTAGGGAAGGTTTTTAAGCTAACAGTAAGCTACTGGTCATGATTAAGTTAAGTAATGCAGGTAACAATATTACAGGGAACATTCCTAACTCAAGTCGAGCTCTACACAATTGTTGTATTCTTCTCCACAGAACTCAACACTGATTTACTTCAGCTAGAGATAATGGATCCTGCCTGATTAAAAAGCCAGCCTACAACAAATACAATTTGCCTTTGTTATGATTGTTATTGTGTTCAACACAAAATACCCTGAGAGTCGGTTTGAATCCCTCTCCAATCTGATAGGCATAAGTCTTTCCAGTCCTACAGTTTGTGGGAGAAGGAAGATAACTAACAACCAAAATGTCACTTGGCTTACCTTGACGGGACAAACTATGCGAGAGGTTTCTTTGAGGGGTATTTGCAGGCTTTAAACTAAGATTTTCCCAAAGATCCTCCAAGTTTTCTGGTTTGACAGGAGTAGAGTGAAACATGCTCTTCTCATGTCTGAAATTAAGAAACAGATATTATATATATATTTATATATGGGTAAATGTATATAACCAAACATAATCATGCAACAAAGATGTAAGTAACTGTTCAAGTGGTTTTTTTTCTATATAAACATTTACAGAAATCTTCTCCCACACCCAACATTTTCTGTGTCCAAGCCACCCAGGAGAATGTAAATACCTTAAAGAATTACTTGCATTCAAGTTGCATGCAAGTGCACAATTCCTCTCTTGGAACTTGTCAAGGCCAGCATCAGCAAGCTACTTCAGCTACCACACAGAAAATGGTTAATTGAGGAATTATTTACTAAAATAAAAACCAAAACCCAAAAGACACCACCACACCAGCAACTCCACCAAACAATATTCCCCACTTCAAAAACTCTAGAACCTTAAGACATTATTCTTGATGGCAAAGTGAGGACAGAACAGCTGTTCTTGAAAAGCCTACGTAGTGGATACTCTATATCCACACCATTCCTACAGTTAGGCAGCAATTACAAAAAGGCTTCAGAAACTTGTCAGCCACTTCTGCCTGTTAGCAGGTTCTTCTCATAACCACTTTTGTATGATAGAGTACACAGCATAACTCTAGCCACAACATTCTGCCAAGCATATTTGTTTAATTTCAATTTCTAGTGCTACTTTGTTTTAGGGCACTGCAAAATCCTTTTGATGTCCACTACCTTTGTTATGTACACAACAAGCTGTATGTATCAACAGATCCGTTCCTTTCACTAAGTGAAGAAAGGTAATCTACTAGACCCATGTCCTGCCTCAAAGAAAAACACCTTCATTCTACACTAACAGAACACAAATAACCTTGTTTCATGGCTGTTTGTCCAACAAATCCTAAGTCTTACTTTAACAGCCCTTGTGATTCATATTTTTAAATACATCTGACTGAAGTGTTTATTTTTTCATTAATTCTCACCTTTCCCAATAAGGATTTGGGAGATTTTGTTTTAGCATACAAGAGCTAGATGGAGTGAGGGAGAAGCAGGACCTGCTTCTGGGATTTTCTGATCAGCTGGGTTGAAGCACTGAAGTTCACATTTGCTACTCCCATGAACACATCACAGAATGATTTGGGTTGGAAGGGATTTTAAAGATTACATAGTTCCAACCCCCTGCCATGGGCAGGGACACTCCACTAGATCAGGTTGCCCAGAGGCCCATCCAACCTGGCCTTAAACACTGCCATGGATGGGGCAGCCACAGCTTCTCTGGGCAACCTGGGCCAGGGCCTCACCACCTTCACAGGTAAGAATTCCTTCCTTGAATCCAATTTAAATCTACCTTCCTTCAGCTTAAAGACATTCCCTCTCACTCTATCCCTACATGCCCTTGTAAATAGTCCCTCTCCAGCTTTCCCGTAGGCCCCTTTAGGTACAGAAGGGCTGTAATAAAGTCTCCATAGAGCCTTTTCTTCAGGCTGAACAAGCCCAACTCTCTCAGCCTGCTTGCATAGGAGAGATGCTTCAGCCCTCTGATCTTCTCCATGGCTCTTGTCTGGACTCACTCCAACAGCTTATGTCTTTCTTGTATTGGTGATGCCTGTGCAAGTGCACATTGCAGGCCTATGTTGAGGTTCTCATCCACCAAAATACCAAGTCCTTCTCACCAGGGCTGTTCTACTCTCTGCCCAGTCTGTATTTGTATTTGTAATTGCCCTCATCCATCATCAATCACATAAGGTATCTTTTTTCTAGGTCAATACTATTTGCAACTTTCAATCACACATATTGCTAAAAACTATTGAAATAAATACATGAACGCAGCTTCTTGTAAGAATATGTTGGAATATGTTCAAAGGTGAGCACTGACAAGCTATAAGGGAAGTTAATCAACAAACTGTCATCTACAGAGCAGCACGTTCTGGTTTGTGGCCATTCAGCTAGCACTAAGGTTTTCTTTACCACTCCTAGAGACAGGGAAACAAAGTCTCACCATTGCACTTCCCTGTGGTTCTATTATGGCATGCAGTAGCATAACAGTCTGCAACCTAGCCTAGTAACATGTCATAGCCACACAAAGAAACAATTAAAAACATAAAAAAGCTGAATTTTAAGTGTAGTGAAGCTATAACAATAAAAAAGAGCAATTTTTCCCCTCAAAAACTGGAAGGTTTATTGGCTTATGCCAGAGTGTGTAGCAGGTGTGTAGCAAGTAAAAATTGTTCCACTGCATTAGGCTGATACACCTGAATTCCATTTGGTTATATTGGTTAAGAGCTCAATAGATCAGTATCTGCAATGCCCTTACTCTTTCTACCCTGATACCCTCCCTCAGCAATGTGATAACAGACACAGAAATCAAGTTAACCTCATAGGCTGAATGACTTACTTTGAACTGCTGTTTCCTATCTGTCTTCCACTCACAAACATCTGTATGTTATCTACTTTTTTTTCTTCTCAAGGCTCTGTAATTGTACAACAGCTTCCCCTTCTCTCCCCCAGAATACTTAACATTTTCCTATCACAAAAAAAGGTTATCTTCACATCCCATGTACTAACCTTTGTGGCGTACACTGCTGGTAATCTTTATCAGGTTCCATTTGGTTTGAGACATTTGTGAATCTGTAGAGGCTGTTGCTGCTGTCTTCAAAGACAGACCGTTTGTCTTTTCCAAAGACCCTAGTTGAGACAGCCTCAAATACTTTGTAATCCATCAGGGCTTGACAGACTCGCACTATTTTAGCACGAGAAATATCAACATCCCCAAAATACTTGTTCTGTAGAAGATGGGCAAAGACAACATCCACTGCATCTGAACCAATGAAACAGTCATGATAGCACTTCAGGTTCTGGCGACGCTTTTTCACTTCCACTTGAGTTTGAAGTGCACTGATAATGCTGCTCCAGACATGGGTTGCTCCAAATGGTTTCTGCGCCAAGCTAAAGCCTAAGAACAGAGAAAGCATAAAGGTTGACTTCAGACTGCAATTAGAAAAGAACTGCCCCTTTCAAACTACCGGCTTTCACAAACCTTGTAGGGATTTAGAAACTTGAGAACTCCAGTTTGGCTTGGGTTGCTCATGCATTAACATTTTATTACTTTCAGCACTGTACCAAGGTACCTCACTCTGGTGGTTGCCTTTATTACATTAGCCTGAACCTTTGCAACCCAGAGCTTCTAACTTCTGCAGCCTGTCACTCTGACTATCCTTTTCAATGCTCCTCCATCACCTAATGGTTACACTTGCAGAGCCTGCTCCTGAGCTCACTTCCCACGAAGAAAAGCTAGCTGCACATACTTGTAGCTCCCCAGTTCCTCTACTAACACTGACAAAACTGTACAGCTGAGCAGAGGAAGGAGGAAGCAGGGATGAAAAGACACAACCTGGTTTCCTACAAGGATTGTGCACACACATGCAAGCTAACTAATATGAGTGCTTAGAATATCACTGGTGAGATCCAGAGTTCTCAGGAGAACCCTCACTCCACCCATGCGCAGAGCAGCCTTCTACACCACTGCTCCAACTGAGATTTTAAGCTCTGTATATACTCAATGCCACTTCCTTCAGCCAACCAGTCTTCCCTCCCCCAACAAAACCACTAAACTATTACTCATTTGCCAAACTGATTAAGAATAGCAAGCTAGCAACTAACAGTTTGACCAGGGGCTAGACTCAGCCTCCCGAAGGACTTAAAAACACAGAACATACTTACAAAGTTTGGACATGGCACCTAAATTGGCATAAGTTACGGCCACCAGAGAGGCTAGAATTAGAATATATGTTTCTCAGGAAATCAGATGAATAGTTTATTAAGAGAAATCAAAAGCTGAAGAACAAAATATGGAATGAGGAGCTGGCAGCAATCCTGCAGAAAGCCATCTGGGGTTAGGACAGACCTCAAACCAAATGAATTAACAGTATGATGCAGTGTTTGAAAAGAACAACACACAACTCATTCTGGAATATGTTACCATGAACATTTTCCTGTATTTTTTCCTGTCTGCTTAGTCTGAAGTGGCTTTAGTTAGAGAACTATATTCCAATTTTGGGCACCAGAGTTACCAGCTGATCTCCATCTACCAGAGGGCCCAGAAATTAGCAAGTTAGCAGAAGTCTAGAGAAGAAAGAAGCAGGGAACACAAGGGCACTTGAACACAGTAACACAGTTATAAAGGCAGGGGCAGCTATCTGCAGCTATTCATCTTAGAGCCCAATCAATTAGGAACCTGCTTTCCGAAAGAATTCAGGCCAGAAAAATAGCTCCTTGCTGAAAGGCACTGAACCAGGCTAGGTAGGAACCTTCCAGACATGGCATGCATTTGCTGATACTTTAGCCTAGTGACACCTTGAGGTAGTCAGAACACAGAAATTTCTTTTTGATAGCCGAATCGCCTGTTTGGGAGGACAAAACCCAACGCCCCGAGCTGAATACCAACCCACGCCACCCCAACAGCTCTGCTGACCACTGCTTTGTCACCTCTTCCTTCCACACAGCCCCTCCCAGAACCTTTAGCGGGGGAAGTGGCACTAAGCATTCAGGTGACCAGGTTTCACCCTGCTGAAGTGCCGGAGGTGGGGGAGGAAAGCAAAATTAGCTCTCAGCGAGCGCCCTGCACGTCGCATTAACGCGCGGCACCTGCTTCCCGACGCGCTGCCGGGACCGGACCGGCTCGCCGAGCCTCCTCCCTCTTGCCCGCTGCGGCTCCGCGGGCGCCCGGCA